>VXBJ01005181.1:96304-154444 GCA_013400055.1 Nycticryphes semicollaris
TTCCTGTGGGACCTGCTGTGGGTGACCCTGCTCTGGCAGGGGGTTGGACTGGATAATCTCCAGGGGTCCCTCCCTTCCAACCCCTACCATTCTGTGTTTCTGTAGACAGAAGAGCACATAGGTACATGCATAGTGAGCAGCAGCAACGATGGCCAAGGTCACCCATCTATCCCGTATGTCTCCATTTTTCATAGCTTACAGGTGTGTCAAATCTTAACCCTTCCAGATGAAAAAAAAAAAAAATCTATGCTGGGCATCTGCCTACACTGTGTTGTTTTTGTAAAATGTCAAGCAAACACAGGCCAACTGTTTATGAATGAGGTTAGGGGGAAATAAGCTCATGAAGGTGACATTAACGCTAAACCTTGTACTTCCATCTATTCACATTCAAAAGCTCTATTTACAGCCAGGGAAAGCACTGGTCGAGAAAGCACGGCTAAAGTAGGTTGAAGAGTAATAACTTAAGAGACATGCAGAAAAAATAGGGCAATAAGCACAGGTACCAGCAGTCACAGTTCACTAAAGTCTGCACAGAGGCAGTTATTTCAGCTTGAGCTTTCCGTGACTGCGACAGCAAGAACTCAGTGATCCATTTTCATCCTAAAGATTTAAGTATTACGGCACATTTAAGCAATCCACACACAAAACTCTTGTGCATAGAAAGGAGATTAAAGGGTGACTTTGTTAAACATTAACATGAGAAAGTGTTACACTTCATAAATCTAATTATGCACTATTTTACACAGAAATATATCCTGTAAGCAGAGCTTCTTAGTGAAACTTTATCCAAACAGTCGATTCTGCCAAACTCAAAATGTTTCACAACAGCAGGCCAGTTTTCTTAGAATAAAAAAAACGCCAAAAAAAAGGATTGCAGGCAATTTAAAATGCTCCAATATATTTGATTTTAAATTTTTCATAATGTGTTGTTGGGTTGACTAGGACATTGTAGAGGTTGGTGCTGGTCTCTTCTCACAGGGAATTAGCGATAGAAGGAGAGGGAATGGCTTCAAGCTGCATCAGGGTAGGTTTAGGCTGGACATTAGGAAAGAATTTTTCCCAGGAGGAGTGGTCAGACCCTGGAATGGGCTGCCCAGGGAGGGGGTTGAGTCCCCATCCCTGAGTGTGTTTCAGAGTGGTTGAGATGTGGTGTTGGGGGATGTGGTGTAGGGGAGACCTTTGTAGAGTGGGGCTGATGGTTGGACTCGATGATCCCAAGGGTCTCTTCCAACCTGAAGGATTCTGTGATTCTACTGAATACATCACTTGCTTGTAAGGTGTAAATCTTCAACCTTCTTCCAATACACTTTCGAAATAAAAAGCAAATGTTGCACCTTTACGACTCAGGCTGGTTTAATTACCTAGTTTTAAAAGTCAGTGGAAAAATCAGTCTTGAAATGAAAACTTTTCCTACCAGTATTCCTTTTGCACCCATCTTTACAACTGAGATAAAGTTCTTGGCAAAGCCTTTGATGATTACAAGAGACAGAAACACAGTGTTAAAAAGTGCTGCTGTCAAGAAGTTTTTGGATGCCAACAGAGAATGTGGAAAATATGTTGCAAATGACTTTCATGAAGGATTGCAGGGAATATCACGCTCCTCTAGTTCTACAGGTTTTAGTATAAAACAAATGAAGTACTGCCAATTTACCTTTAATTTCATTTGAAATGAGAAGCTTGTTTTCTGTCTCCTCTTCTTCACACTCTCGGCTCTTTATGGAGTCCTTTGGTTGTAGTACTCCACTGAGGAAAAGAAGATGTTCATTTTTTTATTAATACACCATAAAAATCACAAAGCATGATGACATCTCTTGCTAACAATGCTATTAACACACCAGGATTCCCCCAGAAATGATCATAAAATATCATCATAAAATAAAAAAAAAGAAAAGAGAGAGGATGTCATTTCTGACTCAGATGGCATGACTGCAGATGTGAACTTTGCAATGAAGGCTCAAGAGTAGTCTGAACTAAGTACATCGGATCAACACACTTGACTTCGTAATTGAAACTGGAAAATACACAAATGAACTGGCTGACTTTATGGGTATATTTATTTCCTTCTGCTTTCAAGGGCTTGAGAACACTTTGGCCCATTCTTACTAAACTCTCACAGATGCAGACCTCTCGGGGATACTAAGTAGACAATGAACATTTTCTACAATTAGGCACCAGGCAGAATGGCCTTAAAGTCAAGACTATGAAAAAGCCAACTACATGAACTCATACATTACTATCTATCAGAGAAGCAGCAAACAGGAACCCCTTCACGCATGTCCCAAACACAGACAAAAAGCCAAAGTAGAGCTACCACCTCGTTAGACATCAAGATTAGCCAATCTCAAAACACAAATCCACAGAGAAGCAGACCTATTCAAACTCTTATTTTTTTTTAATTTATACTATTAAATACAATTTCTATATTTAATACTAGCTATGCTATTAAATGCACATAAGCATTTGGGAATCGATCAGGTAAGAGATGCAAGTTCACTGACACCAACAGAAATATATTAACACACTATTAATGGTGCAAAATCAGAATAAATCAGAAAATGCAGCCTTTGTAGTATGAGAGGACACGAATAATAATGGTATGACAAGCAGTGCCAGCGGAACGCGTACAGCAGACATGACTTCTCATGCCACAAAGGACTTCCCCACAGTATCTTCCTCATAAATACCACCTGCATTTACATACTTAAAAATTCTTTTCCTAGCCTCTACAAACACAGAAAACTTCTAAAGTAAGATTCTACAAAGTAGTGAGGGTAATTCCAAAGCCAAAGTAAAAGATTATTGCAACTCAGCATAAGGGAGCTCATGGAAACCTGTGAGGAAACATGGACCTTCCTCTTTTCTTGAGGACAATTTTCATAGCAACATACAGCCAGAAATTCTCTCTCACTAGTTAAATACAAGTTAGTACTAGGAATTTAAGGTTTTGGGGAAGAGGTTGGAAGATAAACTGAATTTTCTTTTAAAAGGCAGTACAATTTCATCCCCAAGCCTGACTGTTCACGTTTCTTAATTCTAAGTATCTCCAGAATGGAATTCCTATTACAGTGAAATTCTTTTGCTACCCTGAAGATAGTATAAAGATACTTTCAAATTACAATTTAATATGCTGTAGGCATGTAAGCTTTATCTTGAGGGGAGACCTCGTCACTCTCTACAACTACTTGAAAGGACATTGCAGAGAGGTTGGGGCTGGTCTCTTCTCACAGGGAATCAGCCATAGAAGGAGAGGGAATGGCTTCAAGCTGCACCAGGGTAGGTTTAGGCTGGACAGTAGGAAAGAGTTTTTCCCAGCAAGAGTGGTCAGACCCTGGAATGGGCTGCCCAGGGAGGAGGTTGAGTCCCCATCCCTGAGTGTGTTTCAGAGTGGTTGAGATGTGGTGTTGGGGGATGTGGTGTAGGGGAGACCTTTGTAGAGTGGGGCTGATAGTTGGACTCAGTGATCCCAAGGGTGTCTTCCAACCTGAATGATTCTATGGTTCTATGATCTTGAATTTTCACCTCAGGAACATTCCAGAGGGACAGACTGCAATTTTTACACACATCTATTTGCAAACCAGGTTTTTATAGTAGACTTATTTGTATGCAATGATACCTCTTGCTAGTTAAAAAATGAATTTAAAAAAAAGGAGTAAATGGAATCAGAAATGAGCTGAGTACCACTTAGATTTAACACAACAAAATTAATCTCATGTTTGGCTTCAGATTGGGGTTGTTTCCTCAATCAAGGACTTCTATGAACCAAAAGATTACCTGGAACATGAAGGTATAGAGAACCGAACTGAAGTCAAACTTCATTAAATCCACACTATGAGCTCAGCAACTGAAAAGCACACAGATATATGTACCTATGTCTCCAATTATGCATGTGTACTTTGAAGATACACCTAAAAAGATCCACTGGGTATTGCAGTAACCAGATGCTCAATATTTTATAACTCTAGCAGTTCATATGTACCTAATGCTGTGGACACTATTTTTCCATGTTTTTTTCAAAGGAAGTTTATTCACCAAAAAAGTCCTCTCTGACTACACCAGATACATAAAGAATGTGAAAAGCTGGATGGTAAAATGCAGATAGCCATCAGTGTATTTGAACAGCTCAAATACAAACTGCAAAGCCCCTGGGTAGTTCAAAATTGGCAGGAGGCTGTTAGTCTCTGAATCAAAATGACTCAATACAGTGAACAGACAGCACCCGTTATCAGTTATTTTAAGCCTAAATAACAAATAATAAATAATAAAGACAGTATTTCTACGTAGACAATAAGGTATTTGTGCACAGAGGTAGGGAAGAAGGATCTCAGCTTCCAATAATTTCTGTCTTTTAGTATGTTGCCTCTCCTGACAGGCATTTCTTATTTCTTAAATACATCGTGACACTCCCTTCCTCCCTTATTTCTAAATACAGAGATGGCTGAAGAACTTCCATGATTTACTTCCCCCACTGCTTCCACGAGTTCCACGGACAAAATCACTGCGCTGCACTGCCCTGCCTGCTAAACTGCATTTTAAACTGAGCCCCTCCAAACAACTCGCACTTGGAAAGGAACCGATAGTTACCCAGGCACCTTCTTTTCTTTCACATCACATAACGGGGGGTTCTTGCAAGGAGATTTCCTTTCCCCATCTTCCTCCTTTGTTGTTTCTGGTAGAGTTTTCCCAGTCGATCGATTGTGAGCTGTGGATTTCATACCTAAGTGACCCGGGCTGGGGCATTTTCTGTCGCTGTTTAAAACAAACAAACAAAATGTTTAAAACCAAGAGCACCTTGAGTTTTTCAGCTTTTTTTTGTTTACGGCTAAAGAGTCACTGAAGAAATACAAGGGGTTGGTTTGTTTTAAGAAATAGACAGAAGTTTCTTACTTGGCACCACCAAAATTGCATACCTGGGATTTTCAGAACTCTCCTCCTCATGAAATCAAGTTTAGGCAATTCAACAGGAATAGAACTGGCCTAATGTTTTTGATAATAAGCAACCTGCCTCAAAAAAGGACGCCTACAGGAGAGATGAGGAGGGACTCCTGATCAGGGAGGGGAGCCATAGGACAAGGGGGAATGCTTTTAAACTGAAAGAGGGGAGATTTAGATATAAGAAAAAAAATCTTTGCTGGTGGTGAGAGCCTGGCCCAGGTTGCCCAGAGAAGCTGTGGCTGCCCCATCCCTGGAGGGGTTCAAGGCCAGGCTGGATGGGGCTTGGAGCAACCTGGTCTGGTGGGAGGTGTCCCTGCCCAGGGCAGGGGGTTGGAACTGGATGATCTCTAAGGTCTCATCTGGGCATGTTTAGTTTGGAGAAGAGGAGGGTGACGGGAAACCTCCTTGTCCTCTAGAACTCCCTGAAAGGAGGGTGTAGAGAGGTGGCTGCTGGCCTCTTCTCCCAAGAGAACCATAACAGGACCAGAGGAAATTGTCTGAAATTGCAGGGCAGGTTCAGATTAGATATTGGGAAGAACGACTTCGGTGCAAGAGTCAGGCCCTGGAACGGCCTGCCCAGGGAGGGGGTTGAGTCACCATCCCTGGAGGTATGTAAGAACTATGTAGATGTAGCTCTTGAGGGTTTGCTCTAGTGGCTGAGATTGTAGGGGGTTTTTCTGTGTGTATGGATGGACTTGGTGATCTCAGAGGTCCTTTCCAACCATGATGATTCTGTGGTTCTGTCCCTTCCAANTGACTTGTCCTCTAGAACTCCCTGAAAGGAGGGTGTAGAGAGGTGGCTGCTGGCCTCTTCTCCCAAGAGAACCATAACAGGACCAGAGGAAATTGTCTGAAATTGCAGGGCAGGTTCAGATTAGATATTGGGAAGAACGACTTCGGTGCAAGAGTCAGGCCCTGGAACAGCCTGCCCAGGGAGGGGGTTGAGTCACCATCCCTGGAGGTATGTAAGAACTATGTAGATGTAGCTCTTGAGGGTTTGCTCTAGTGGCTGAGATTGTAGGGGGTTTTTCTGTGTGTATGGATGGACTTGGTGATCTCAGAGGTCCTTTCCAACCATGATGATTCTGTGGTTCTGTCCCTTCCAACCCAAACCATTCTATGATTCCATGAAATATTTCTAACACGAGAAATCCCTTCCCGCCCTTCCATGATACCCTGCTGTGCAGTCAGGACCCACCCAAAACATTCTGCAGTCTCTTAATTGGGACAATGAAGAAAGTAGCACTCGACACAGAGAACACTGCTCAAACTGTTAACTGGCTTCACTGGGACACTATCAGGGCTACCTGGCAAAGATTAATTAAGTCACTTTAGATTTCTACAACCCTACACTTATAAGAACAATCAAACCAGGCAGTGCTCTTTGGAGCTGAATATTTTGGTTTTTGAAGTATGTTGCTGAAACTGTCCCTGAGAATGGAATTTAAAATACCATCTACTGAAAATATGTGGTCATTACCACAGGGGGAACTGGAAATCTTCTCTATGAATGTTCACACTTTTACATTTACATTCATGTAGCCCTTGAAAATAATGGAAAGCTGCTCTTTTTTTCCTTTCCTTCTTAAATTCTCTATGTACCCCTGCAACCCAAAATAAGCACAGAAGTTGGTGTCCACAGTTTCTGACAGGAAATCATCATCTTGGTATCACATCCCATCCTTTTTTTCCCCTAGTGCTCCCACTAGGAGTTTCAGCTACAGACTTCAGAGTCGCTCTTGCAAAACTCACTCCCAGTCATTCCATTCCCCATCCCCATGATAACCACAGAATTTACAGTGGCTACTTGTCAAAGAGCAACATTAATCCACGGTCACCTCAATAAGGCAAACAAAAGAAACACAAATCATTTTCTTAAGTGAAACCAACTGGCAAACAATCCATTTTAAGGCAAATTAACCACCATTAGTAGTCTAGATAGACAGATACACTGCAGATGAGACCGAGCTCCTGTTAAATCATACACAGAAAAATCACTATCGGTCTCTGACAGCTCGGTGACCTTTTCGATAAGCACTGATGAAACTGCTTCATTCCCTGTAAATGAAAATGCAGATTAGCAGGCAAGTCTTTCTGAAACCACTCAGCCATTACACAAGCACAAATTAACGCCGAGAGGAAGTTCTGCCGTTAGTCAGGGACGTCGCTTCAAATTGCAATTACTTGATTACAGGAGAGGTGGGTCTTTCACTTGATTCCACTTTTCTGCTCCTGGGGACGGGGCTGGCTGCAGGCATCTCCCCGCTCAGCCGGTCGGGCAAGAGGCTTTCCTTGTTCAGGTTCATCTCCGAGTACGGGCAGCTGACGGCGCTGGAAGAGGAGAAACGGCTCCTTATTCTCAGACACTTACTGACAGCACTCAGTTCACACGAAATGGCATCAGAGGCCAGTTTTCCAGAAGCAGATACAATCAATTAACATAAAGATTAGGGTGAAAAAAAAATTGCAGTAAGTATTCATACTTTAAAAGGTCGTTAAACCCGCTGGTTAAAAACCTCAACCCGAGTGTTTCTCCCATTTCCTTCTGACAGCAACTCGTGTGAGACAAGTTATATTAATTTAGATTAAACACATGTTCTTGAAAAATTGCTTGACGGCTGTTCAGCCTGCTTTCTCATACCTTTAATAGTATTTTATACATAATATACAGGATGCCTTTGAACACACCCACCTCTCTCCATACAAAATCATATCTCCATGGTTATCTTCCCTGCAAAGGAGGGTTCTATCATGTAATGTCCCCAAAGAAGCTGCCTTGTGAGGGCGCAGGATGAGCAATGGCTCACAGCCTCTTGCAACAGCAAATGTCCCATCTTCCCAAATGCCACTTTGGGATATAGTCTTGTGATGCCTTTTTCCCGTCACTCGGCACCTTCTATTTCCCTCCAACCAGAGGGAGAACTTGACACTGTGGCTGGGTAACGGCCTGTAAATAGGACTCTAAGGGACGTGCAAGTCCTACCTCCCACGGGAGGCAGGAAGGGGAAGAACAGCAACACAACCAGGATTTCATCTGAAGAAGAACGCAACTCAAAGTTCAACTGATTAGTCAGGCTGCACACTCACACTTCAAAGACAATATCCCCAATTCTGAAAGGTATCCATATGCCACACCAGAGTGAGTAACAGCATACTCAGTTTTCAAGTCTGTACTGAACATAATGCTCTATTTGTGCTTCACGAGCCATGACACTAACTGTAACCTAAAATTACGCTTTCCTACTCACCTGCGTTATTACCAGGACCTCTACAGCAGGAAAATACAAAGAACCCATGTCCTGGATTTTATTTATTTTTTTTTTTCAGAAATATAACTACCTGCCTTTCTGTAACCCACTGCAATGTTGTATTTGTTTCACTGATTGCTACATGCATGATTTCCAAACAGAACTGTCTAATATAAACAAGTCTACCTTGCCAGCCGTCTGCCCTGCCACCTCCAAATCACAAAAAAAAACCTAAATAGAAAACCAACAGATTTGATTATCACGTTCGTTTTACAAAGCAGGGAATAAAAAAAAAAAAGGGCCTTTTATTCAAAATATGCTACATGTTCTCCTTTAACTGATGAAGCTTTGGATTCACAGTGTGGATGAATCAACTCCTATCACGAGATTGGACCAGTATTAGCAATCTAATTTCTCTCCTCACCAACATCAACACAAACTTGGTGAAAATTTACATTTCTCTCAGCATCAGCATAAAAGGAGAAAATTCCTTAAGGCTACACAGTCCTAGTCAGTCCCAGTAAACCTTGCTGGGGTTATCGACACCGGAGTCCAGCGGTGTGTCTGATTTTACCAGCTGGTTCAGTTCAACAGCAAACCAGTATCAACGTTGTTTTTTTGAATCTCTGGCCAGCTGTGCTGAACTTGAATGACGGAGGCAAACCATGCCAGCAGAAGGTGATTCCTGTGTTTCTAACAAAGATGAGATGCCCGTCTCCTCCCTGAGACACAGGCACTGAAGCTTTTCTGCCCCGAGAACCTTCACGCCAGAAGTTTGTAGAGCAGAATGAGATACAGCCCGATGGGTGGCTGGACTCTAAAGCACTACACTTGAAACAGGGTTGGGTTTCCTTTTTGTTGTTAATGAAAATGTTTCAGAGACATGGAACAGAATATAAAAAAAGAAAATTATTTTGGAGCATCCAAGTTTTAGCTCTTCATTTCTCTTAAGCAGCATTTGGCATTTTCTTTTTGATATATTTATCTACCTCTACTTACATTTCTTTTTCAATTTACTGGTTTAGTCTGGTTTAGGACTAGCCCCTGCCAGATGTCTCAAAAGAACAAAAAAACCCCAAGAACTGAAAGATGGGGAAGTAAAGAAAAACACTGGGTAAGAGGGGAAGTTGGTTTATATTCACAATTCTTTGTATTTCTGTATCTATCACAATGCTGTCTTTTTTCCCTTTCAAATGAACTATAAGATGAAAGATCCGGGCTTCTGGTCAGAAAAAAAAAAATAAAAAAGGTTTCAAGCAGCCAATGCTTGTGGGATTTAAATTCTTGCTGTGACAAACTCACACCAACTGTGATGAAATACAGTTTTCAGAAACTCAGAAATATATTGGTTAATCTCAGCTCTGCCATTGCTGTTTGGGTGAAAAAAAATCAAATATGTAATCTTCTTTTGGTTTCCAATGCTCACAGGGGCACTTTGAGGCTCAGGGGTTTTAAGCAGTTGGAGGGTTGTCTCAAGGAAACACTAAACACTGCCCATGCGGTATTTAACTTCACTTGTGTATTATTAAACAAGCCTTCCCTATACCGCAATGAAATCTGACAACACAACTTCATCTCCAGCAGGTCCGCTGTTTAGCAACAACAGTTTCTAAATTTATAAAAAATAATAAATAAATCAAGAAAAAGAACCTCAAAATTCACTCCTTGCTAGAACTTGCTTTTTTATATACTGCCTTTTCCTTTAGTATTTTCTGGAAAAAGAGAAGTTAAATGATAACTTCAGTCAACAACAGCTGTAATACTAACGCTGCTTTAGAACACAAGATTCAGATGAGCTTTTCTTTTTAATTAATTATTTGAGCTGCTGTATCATTTTTTAAAGAACTCCATGATAGTCCTTTGATGTCACTGTTACTTGGGGCCACAGAAGGAACCCTCATGGTTTCCACTGTTGGCTTTGTTTCAACAAACCACGGTGTGGATGAACCTGTGTATGAGTTACGTGGCTTCGGATCCATCAGGAAACCCTCCTAAAGCTCAGTGCCTCCAGCCTCCAGTTCAGTTTAACCCGCCTGCTACAAAGAGTGAAAAGTTAATCTTGTTATTCCTACATAACAGAACTATTTGATTTATACAGGACTCTTAAGTTTTAGAGAAAACTCACCTCAGGGGCTGAGAAGTCTTGATGCTTATGTTATTTAAGATGAAATTAGGATTTTTAATTATTCTGTCAATTTAAGCCTGGATTTCTGCTCTAGCTTGCAGTTTGCCTTAGCACTTCTGAGAACAGCCAAATTTCAGAAGCCAGTTTCCAAAATGCTCAGAAATCTCCCTGACTTGGGGGTACCAAGCTCTGGCAGAGGCACAGAGAGTATGGCAAGGGGGGGAAGCAGCAGCAGCAGGTACCCAATTTGCAACCTCTGCTCTTCCTCTGACAGGGCTGTACATTTTGCGACTGTCCTTCTATCAACTCTCATGATCTGCCTCCAGGTAGGATTCCACACACACCTTTTTTCTCTATGGACAAAGGACAGTAGGATAAACTGGGCTACTGCTGGGTAGGCATGAACTTTTAAGTCCTTTCCAGATGTCTGAAGATGCTTCTATCTTATAGGAAAGCTTCTAAAGCAGAGTCCCACTGGATTGATTACTCAGCCTCAGCTCTACACCTACTATCAGAAGGGAAAATAAGACAGGATTCTCTCTTAACCTGAAGAACATTAAGGTGGTACACCCTGTATGGTAAAAGAAAGTTAATTCCAAAGTATTTTTTAATATAGATTATTAGTCTTTATGGCTGCTTGAAGTATTTAACCCATGTGAAGGCACAGACAAGTCCACTGGTTCAGCTGCAGAGATTGGAAACATAACCAGCCCCAGTTCCTCAATGCCTCTGGGGTGCAGGTTACTGAGGGCACTGCCAGGGGATGAGGTTGTTTGGCAGCTCCAGAAAAATTCACCCAGAGTTGCCCAAACCGTCTTCCTTGATGGGTTAAACAAACAGACCGGACTAACGGACGGATCAGACTTTTCCTAGAGCAGCCTGCGTCCAGCTGAGCACTGGACGTGATCACACCTGATCATATCATCACACACGTGATCACAACCCCGTGCACCCCATGCAATAACCCCAGGCATCACTACGGGCTTGGGGAAGTGTGGCTGGAGAGCTCCCTGGCAGAAAAGGACCTGGGGGTTCTAGTTGACAAGTGTCTAAACGTGAGCCAGCAGTGTGCCCAGGTGGGCAAGAAATAAATAGTGTGACCAGCAGAAGTAGGGAGGGGATTGTCCCCCTGTCCTCAGCTCTGGTGAGGCCACCCCTTGAGGACTGTGTCCAGTTCTGGGCACCTCAACACCAGAGAGATCTGGAGGGGCTGGAGCGAGTGCAGAGGAGGGCAATGGAACTGGGGAAGGGCCTGGAGAGTAAATCTTATGGAGAGTGATGGAAGGAGCTGGGACTGTTTAGTCCCAGAGGGGACTGAGGGGAGATCTCATTGCTCTCAACAACTACTTGGAAGGACATTGTAGAGAGGTTGGTGCTGGTCTCTTCTCACAGGGAATCAGCGATAGAAGGAGAGGGAATGGCTTCAAGCTGCACCAGGGTAGGTTTAGGCTGGACATTAGGAAAGACTTTTTCCCAGCAAGAGTGGTCAGACCCTGGAATGGGCTGCCCAGGGAGGAGGTTGAGTCCCCATCCCTGAGTGTGTTTCAGAGTGGTTGAGATGTGGTGTTGGGAGATGTGGTGTAGGGGAGACCTTTGTAGAGTGGGGCTGATGGTTGGACTCGATGATCCCAAGGGTCATTTCCAACCTGAATGATTCTGTGATTCTATGCGATGAGTAAGAAATGTCCAGCAAAAAGGTTTTGACAACACATGGGGGATATATTATTTTCTTCTGCTGGACTTCTGCTAAGTGATGTCTTTACTTCAGTTGACTTTATGAAAACATTTTTAACCACGTATGTTCTCTTCCACAGTTTGCAACGCATTCTGTTTTAAGAGACAGCTGCTTCACCAGTCTAAACCTGACTTAGAGCAGATTTGGCTGGGGCCAATGGCCTTATATAAAAGATAAAATGAAACATGGGACTGGCATCAAAATCAGAGGAGAATCACTTGAGCAGACACTGAACTAATCAATGTGACATCCTCCTGAGGTGAGGTGTCCTGGGTCCCTGCGTTGCGCCTCCACCGCAGCACATCCTGTTTGCTTCAACTTAGACATAACGCACGTGAACTTCCTGCTAAAAATCTTTTATTTGTGGCAAACTGACCCAAAACACTAATGATCTACTTAGAACTGACTGCTTCGCATTGCTGACTGTTTTTTTTTTTAGTTTCAGTGGCCAGCCCCAGCCCAAACCACCACGGATTTGAAATATGACAATCACTGCCCACGTTAAACATCAGGGAGCGTACAATTCGCCATCCTAAACATGCAGAGGATCTGCGTGATGCTGCCAACCTGCACCATCAGCCCCAGTTTCAGCTGCGCAGCACAAAACCCTAGATCAACTGGTGATAGATGCCCAGTCCTTACTAACAGCACCTTTCCCAAAAAGTAAATGCTTCAACTCCACTACGTTAATTAATCACCCAGGCTTTCATCTGGTTCCTAAGGAACAAGCTCTAAAAATTATTTCAGCACTACTTAGCATTTTAAATTATCATCTTTTCTGCACAGAGGCATTTATGCAGTAGATAGATGGTGCACCTCATCATGAAAAAGTAGATAAGCATGGTTAAATACATTTCAAGGTTGCCCAGATAAAAGAGCCAAGGGACTGCTGCCTGATGTGGATAATTATACCAATTTCAAAATGTCTTCATTAATTCAGGAAAAAAGTGCCGGTAAAAGGTCAGGATTTTAGGGGTGACCTGAACCCTCAAGTCTGTAGACTCCAGATTAAAAACGAATCCCAGAAATGCTCAAGAAAACCCCCACAGATTCAGCACAGAGGGTAAACCAATAGAGAGAATGAGTAAGATACTTAACAGTGTTAATGCATGTGCTATGAGACAGCAAATACCTGTCTTATGACCAACAGAATCTCTGGTTATATTTTTATCCCCTAGAACTATCAGTTAATGTGCAAATAACAGGATTGCTAAGGCTGTAGTAAAAATAAAACACAATAGATTGTCATGAGTTTATTTCTTTTCTTAATATTCAGGATGAGTAAGTATAACATCTTCAAATACCATGGAAAAATCTAGTTAGAAAAGCAAAGGCTACATGAACTAACTAGACCTATAGCTCTTACTCACCCCTTCCCTGTGAAACGTTAGAAGTTTTTGTGCCAACGTTTCTTTAGAGAGATCATAAATTAAGAAATTTTCTGACATCTTCACTTCTGGTTTGGGGTCAGGGTTTTTTTTGTTGTTGTTGGTTTTTGGGGTTTTTTAAAAGCTTCTGCCTTGGGCAAAAAATGGATATTTTCACCTGATTCTAAGTAACTGAGACATAGTAAAGAAGGTAATATTCTGAATTGGAATTTATTGCCTTGCAGATCAGGTACATTAATAAATCATACAAGACAGTCTACTGGAATATGAAGAAAAATGGGTTTCAGCTAAGTGGCCAGGAAGGTTTTTTAGGCAAGTCCAGGTGACTTTGCATTTGTAGGGGACTCAGAAGATGAATGCAGTAGGTTACCACACGCCAGCTGAAGGAGGGTACCCTCTTCAGTACAAACATGACTGCCTAAGGAGTTATCCTCCTGAGTGGGTGCAACAAAGGTTCTCCAAAGGAAAGGCAGAAAAACTGAAAAGAAGTTAACCAGAGGAAAAGAAAAACACGGACAGAGAAAGAGAAAAGGAAAAGGGTGAGAATAATCTGGAAGACAACACCACCACAGATCATGTCACCGGAGCTAACCCAGCCACATCCCTTCCTGGAGATAAAGCTTCTGAAGTTCTCCTGCCTCCTGAAAACACAAGCACAACGTCTCTGCTGCAGAGAGGAACGAACTTCCTGGAGCAAAAGCTGACTTTTGCACACTTCACATGTAAAAAACCAAAGTGCATTTTAGGGATGAGTCAGGACTTCAACCTGTGTCCATACGCCATCAAAACCTTGTGGCATCACTCTACTCAACAGGACACAATGCTCTCACCAGAAACATGAAAAGATTGCAGAGCAAGCCATTGGACCATGGTAGTTTAATAATATACCTAAATAACATGAACAAACAAGCAAAGAGCAAACCTCTCACCATATGGGAGCAGAAAGCACAAAGTAAGAAGAGAGTTGAGAACTGTTTATGCGTGTAATGGAAAAATGCCAAGAAAACTTCTGGAAGTTCTAATTTGCAAAAAGGTAATAGGATGATATTTATGATGCTTAATTCTCAACATGTTACATTAACTGCATAACCCCTACTGAAATATTCAGGAATCACCTTATAGTGTAAATATTTTAAAAATAATGACATTTTTGACCCAGGAAATGTTTCCCATTTACTCTGTCATTGTCTCATCCCATTCTCCCACGCTACTGCTCTCCCTACATCAAGTCTCCTCCAGAAAAGCCTGGGATGTCCACATTTCTGCATTGCTTTTTTCAGAAGATATTCAACAAAAGCATCTTCAGAAATGCTAGGTCCCAACTAACAGCATGTTGTTCAGGCTGTCATTTGGGAATACATTAATTGGAATTAATTGGAGCATTTTTCCAAGCCAACAAGCAAACCCTCACCACTCCCAACCAAGCAGAACAAAACCATCCAAGCCATAATAAAATTAGCGGCCTCCTGTTTCAAAAGGTTCAAAAGTTATTGCTTTATACGTATCTGTCTGTTATATTTTGCAATCTGAGCAGCAAGCCAAGGAATCCTCCTGGGAGTGAAACACAGAGTGGCTGAATTCATCAATTGTGACAAAAAAATATGTTCGACAAATCCTATCTCAGCTCACCCTGGCGAAATGAAGTTGCAGATTGCTAATGTTTAGTTCAGCACGCTCACCATGGCAACCCAAATCATTGCATACTGTAGGTTTACAAGATTCCATATTTTTCTCTCCCGTCTTGGATCTGTTTCGTTGCGAGCAGCAATTAAAAAAACCCCAGCGTGCACACATCACTCCACTGAACAGATACAATTAAGGGTTTCATGGCACATACCTATGATGGCCGATATGTCTTGCTCTTTTAATGTGCCCAACTGCCTTACATCCTGCCGTGGGACACCCTCCGTGCTCTAAAGCTTCCACCAGTTCCAAGGGACCTGCGTGTCAGGGAAAATCATATTTGAGGTTATAAAGAAGTACCTAATCTCTAAAATTTAAATAAATAGGCAGGAATCTCAGAGTACTGTACTACACATGAAGAAGAAACAAGTAAACAAAACCTAACTTTAAAGTACTATAAAAATGTACTTTGCAAAAGGACGATGGAGAGTCAAAAAACCTGATCCACTGGAGAAAGAACATTATTCTGTATCAGTAAACCTCTACAGGAGAGCTACATCTGAATAAAACGAACGCAAATCCTGGAAGAACTGTATGAATTCAAGTTTCTCTCCTATCAACTAGACATAGTTAACGTGACCAGGCTGGATGGAGCTTGGAGCAACCTGGTCTGGTGGGAGGTGTCCCTGCCCAGGACAGGGGGTTTGGAACTGGATGATTTTTAAGGCCCCTTCCAACCCAAACCATTCTATGATTCTACAGAGCTGGAACCTGGTTGCTTTGCAAGAGCTCAAACAAAGTTTGCCCGCTCTTCCTAAAGACAGGGACCTGTTCGTTCTGGGGACTGACCTTCTCCATTTTTAGCTCAAGTTTTCCAGTGAACAAGATGTGAACAGGAGCTGAACAGACTTCTTAAAAGAATAAACTCCACCAGGAGATTTTTAACTTTTTTGCCTATCTGAATTTATGTGTATCCGATTTTCAGCAGGCTGTTACAATAACATCTGCAGAGACAGTACAGCACGTAGCTGTCAAAATAAGCTTTGACACTCAAAAACCATAGTATAAAACCCATAGTTTCACCGGAATTGAGAGACACCCCTCTATTCTGTTCTTGAGAGGCCCAACTTGGAGCACTGTGTCCACTTAGGAGTCCTCAGCAGAGGAAGGACATGGAACTGTTGGAACGGGACCAGTGGGGCCCATGGAGATGCTCAGAGGGCTGGAGCACCTCTGCTGTGAAGACAGGCTGAGGGAGCTGGGGTTGTTCAGCCTGGAGAAGAGAAGGCTCCGGGGAGACCTTAGAGCAGCCTTTCAGTGTCTGAAGGGGCTACAGGAGAGATGGGGAGGTCTCTTCATTGGGGAGTGGAGCAATAGGACAAGGGGGAATGGTTTGAAACTGAAGGAGGGGAGATTTAGATTAGATACCAGGAAGAACTTCTTTGATGTGAGGGTGGTGAGAGCCTGGCCCAGGTTGCCCAGAGAAGCTGTGGCTGCCCCATCCCTGGAGGGGTTCAAGGCCAGGCTGAATGGGGCTTGGAGCAACCTGGTCTGGTGGGAGGTGTCCCTGCCCAGGGCAGGGGGTTGGAACTGGATGATCTTGAAGGTCCCTTCCAACTCTAACCATTCTACGATTCCACTCCAGTAGCCAAAACTAAGAATAACTCCTGCACATCTGCAAACAGGCACTGTCTCTCTAGTACTGGTTTTACTTGGGAAGTAGGTGAACTTTTATCTCCCTCTACAGATAATGATAACAGACAGAAAAAGTCCTATTTAAATGAATTTTTCCAGATGAAAGACATATTCTTGCTCCCAGATATGTACTGAAAGACAGATAATTATTATGTATAATCAGGACAGTCCAAAAGGATTTTTTAACAAATGTTCCACCTATGCTAGTATTACAACACCATGTCTGCACTAAAGTCCAAAGACTTCTATAGGCTTTAAAATGCTGCAACGGACGAGAGAACAGAGATTTTTATCCTTTCTACCTTTACACAAATTGATGTTTATAATGTAACAAGTCAATGGATAATCTTATGAAGAGCGATGGAAGGAACTGGGACTGTTTGAAGAGGAGGTGGATGAGGGGAGACCTCATCACTCTCTACAACTACTTGAAAGGACATTGTAGAGAGGTTGGGGCTGGTCTCTTCTCACAGGGAATTAGAGATAGAAGGAGAGGGAATGGCTTCAAGCTGCACCAGGGTAGGTTTAGGCTGGACATTAGGAAAGAGTTTTTCCTGGAAAGAGTGGTCAGACCCTGGAATGGGCTGCCCAGGGAGGGGGTTGAGTCCCCATCCCTGAGTGTGTTTCAGAGTGGTTGAGATGTGGTGTTGAGGGATGTGGTGTAGGGTAGAACTGTGTAGAATGGGGCTGATGGTTGGACTCGATGAGCCCAAGAGTCTCTTCAAACTTGAATGATCTATGATTCTATGACTCAGAGGAGGTAAAATTTAATAGGGAGGCTCTTGTAAAGGGAAGTTCTGCCCCACTAATGCTTTGGCTTTGCCAAAACTAGCTCCCTACAAATGCTCTCTCTTCACTTCAAAAAATCCAAGCTCTCTACAAATGTAATACAGAAGAGCTGCAACTGGCTGTTCGTATTTACACAAGAAGCTGCCGCTTGCGTTGCTGCGAAACAATATTAAGATCAACAGCAATATCTGGCTCTTAATTCCCTACCGGCTACCAAAAAGGTCATAATCCATCATGACAACTTGACTACATCTTAAGGGAAAATAGTTGGCCGTGTTCACACAAAGCTTCTGGTTCTTAAAGACTCGTTATTAAAAGCACCATCTTACCAACTGAGGGAAAAACATTGTCCTGCAAAAACATTATCTTCCCTCCTTCTGGAGCCCTTTCACAAAACTCAAAATGAACCTTAACTTACTTGGAAACAACATTAGTATTTGTATGGCATTCTATATTCTATACCACATTCTATAGTAATTACACAAAGTCATGTTGTTGGAAGAATGTATTCTTCAGTAATCATCCTATTTTAATAGTATTTGTGCAGTTAATTATTCTTTTTTCATTTAATGGAAGGCCGCTTTCACTCCTGTCACATTGTCCATCTTTTGTTTTCGTGCCTTAACTCCTATCAGAAAGTCACTTCCACCTGTCACACGTGAAATGGTATGAACAGCGTCTCCCATGCCACCACTTAGAGGAGATGACACATTGTATGTAATGGGCATCTGCATTTTGTTTCTGTTCGTCTCCCCAACAAAAAAGAGTTTAAGTATTTTAAATCATCGAATCATAGAATGGTTTGAGTTGGAAGGGACCTTCAAGATCATCCAGTTCCAACCCCCTTGCCCTGGGCAGGGACACCTCCCACCAGACCAGGTTGCTCCAAACCCCATCCAGCCTGGCCTTAGATCTCCACCTAGGTGAGAATATAAATATGCATAATGATTATTTTTTTTAAATCTTAGGTAGTAGAGGTGTTACAACCTTATTCTGCTTTTTTGCCATGCAATACAGTTTTTACTTCTACGGCCACAGGCTGCTCTTTCCCACTGGGCTGACGCATCATTCAGGATGCACATCTTGGTTTAAGCAGCAGATCTGCGGCATCCCATCTCCTCCTCATTACTCCCTGTGGGCTTTGGCACTCGTAGCACTCTGTTCAGACCCTGCTATGAAGGCAGAATGATTAACTTTCTAACACAGGCAGTCACCCCCGTTCCACTGCAGCACTCAGAAAACTAACCACTCTAAGTCTGATCACGCTCTTGATGGCAAATATCTCTTTTTGGCATTCTGGAGATGCTGAACTGAGGCACAGAGATTTTCAGGTAACACGTTCACACAATCTGTCTGTGCCTTATCCCAGTTATTTCACATCTGATTTTTTTCAGCATACGTGGCATTGCTCAGCACTTCTTATTTTCCAAGCCCAGCTCTCTCTGATCTCATGTTTCAGCCACGAACACCCATCGCTTCCATAAACCATACCTCAGAGTCACAATATAAAACAATCCCAGAGAGGAGCACCAAGTTAAAAATCATCTGTTCAAAGTCTGGCTAAAGCAGTTTCACCACCCTTATCCACCAACCCAATGGCATGGGCAGGGAGATCTTTACAACAAAAGTCTCCTTCAGTCTCATTTGTGACAGACCCCCATCCTCAACAAGTGAAACAAAACCCCCAGAGAGGGCGAGCTGGTAAATACAGAATTATTCCTGGCACCACGCTTCTGTCAGATTTATCTTCAGCATGGGCACCATGAACCCCTCTTTGCTCAGCTGAGGAGGGGAAAGGAAGTTATATGTTCCAGTTACATGTTTCTGGGGATTTGCCAGAGCATTTCAAAGGACTTCTCAGTGCTGTCTGGACTTCTTCAAGCTAAAAAGCACACTAACCTTCAAGAGGATGGGGACAGAAGATTTTAAGAGCGATACCCTACTGAGTAGTTCCATCACAGGCCTCCAGTGGGACAGGATTCTACTCAACAGATCTTCATCAGCTCTTCAGTTCTTAACTGTGGTTCTTGCACATACAGAAACATTGTGTTTCCATTACATTAAGGGTCCATCACAGAATCATAGAATTGTCTGGTTTGGAAGGGACCTTTCAGATCATCCAGTCCAACCATCAACCTAATGCTGATAAATCCATCACTAACCCATGGCACTCAGCACTATGTCAACCCGGCTTTTAAATCCCTCCAGGGATGGTGCCTCAACCATTTGGTTGCCTCTTCAATGCTTAACAACCCTTTCCATTTAAACATTTTTCTCAATATCCAATCTGAACCTCCCCTGGCACAACTTGAGGCCGTTTCCTCTTGTCCCATGGCCTGTGACTTGGGAGAAGAGACCGACCCCCCCTGGCTACACCTCCTTTCAGGGAGTTGGAGAGAGTGAGAAGGTCTCCCCTCAGCCTCCTTTTCTCCAGGATGAACACCCCCAGCTCCCTCAGCCTCTCCTCACAAGACTTGTGCTCCAGACCCCTCACCAGCTCCATTGCCCTTCTCTGGACCCACTCCAGCCCCTCAATGTCTTTTTTTGTGGTGAGGGGCCCAAAACCGGACACAGCCCTCAAGGTGGAGCCTCACCAGCATCAAGTACAGGGGGATGACCACCTCTCAAGAGCTACAGGACAGGATGCTGTTGGCCTTCTTGGCCACCTGGGCACACTGCTGGCTCATGTTCAGCCAACTGTTGACCAACACCCCCAGATCCTTTTCTGCCAGGCAGCTCCAGCCACTCTGCCCCAGGCCTGGAGCGTTCACGACGTTGTTGTGACCCAAGGTCAGGACCTGACACTTGGACTTATTGAACCTCATCCCATTGACCTCGGCCCATCCATCCAGCCTGTCCAGATCCCTCTGCAAAGCCTTTCTACCCTCTAGCAGATCAACACTGCCACCCAACTTGGTGTCTTCTGCAACCTTACTGAAGGTGCACTCGATCTCCCTGTCCAGATCATTGATAAAAAATAAATAAACAAGCTCCGTATTAAAAAGCCATTAATTACTGACTGCTGATTTTGCACTAAATGTCACATTTCCATTATTTTGCATATCCTAGTTGCTACTCTTCCTTTGGTGGCATTGGCAGGGGAAAAGATAGCACAGTGCACATGCCTTTTTACCATCATTACATTACAATGTGATTTCTCTTACTAAGTGGAGGCTGAAGAGGGTGTCCGGTTTTCGTACACCAGCCTGCAGGATGGATATCAGGGCTATCTACATCAGTCCAATAATCATAAATACTATCCCAGCCATCGAAATGAACCTGAAATAAAAAAAAAAAAAATGGAAAACAGAAATCAGATCAGAAAAATTCTGATTTTTTTCTGAATTTTTAGAATCAGGATAAGAAAAATTCTCTTTAAGATCAGTTTCCCCAAGTAATCTCTAAAAAAATGACACATCTATTTGAGAAGTCACTTTAAGAGAACTATTGATGTTTCAAAAAACACCCCACGTGTATGTTAGCTTTTAGAGCCAGACATACTCTCACTGAAGCAAAAGGAGAGGTGGCATTGCGTTCTTTACACTGTCTTGCACCATCAGGCTCAAATCCCAGGAATTAAACAGGCAAATTGAGTTCTCACATTAATACTTAAATTAAGCAAGAATTTCTGCCTTTCTTCTCTCTCAAAAAACCCCACCAAAGTCCAAACATTTTTTAACCGCCTGTTTGAACAGGATTTAATAATAGCAGAGAAGTAAGCAACGACCTAAAAAAAATGGCACTTATCCATAAAAAACAAACAAAACCCCCCAATATACAAGTAAAAATTTTATTAAAACCAGACTACACGGGATGAGGACTTGAAACCTCAGAAAAAATAAAGTATGTGACTTCCCAGAAAACCACCAGTATGGGCTGGGCTATACATGCATTTTTTCCAGGCGAAAGCTAAATATATTAAAATCTTACTTGGCCTCTGTACTAGTAAATAGCTCAGATCTCTTTCAACTTATGCTACGAAGTCTAATTACCACCTTAGAAGCTACAAATCCCATCATTTCAACGAATTAGTCTGGAGAAGGAGGGGTTTTTTTTGTTTCGGTTTCGTTTTTTGCATTACCAACCTCAAATTTCGATAGGAAAATGTGTAGGTGTGAAGATATTAGTTCTGATGACTCCTCACCATCAGTTAATTCAGATTTAAAATGAAATGTCAGGGCACTTCCTGCTTGAAATACCACCTATGGCTAATAAACCTGGGCAAACTGCAAACAAATATCCTTCATATCCATCTGCCTTGGGTATCTTATTCCTTCTCATAGTTAAGGGCTTCAGAGAGTAAACTATACAATGCAGGAATAAGAAAGGAAAATATATATGTATATATAGAAAAAAGGAAAAATAATTCAAGTATACAACTTGTGGAAAACTGCAACTTCTTAAACATACATTATCTGAGATTAATCCAATCTAAAGTCCATAATTAAGATAAATTTCAGAATTGCAGTAGTCACTGACAAGACACAGGAGATCAGGATCCTGGGGTTTTTTTTGTGTATCTCCCTTCTCTCTCTCTCTCCTCTCCCTGGAAGTTTCTAGAGACAGATTCAATTAACCTCGGCCAAATATTTTATGGGCCCCTAATACAAATATCACAGCAGCCCTTCCACACTTGATATTAAATCATCACATTTCTTGATAGAATAGACAACTGTTTTACATCAACTACTCCCAAAGCAATTTTTGAACATATTCAACTCTGCTCTCTAATTACCTACATCAGCAAATGTAACTTAGAGGATAATAGAACAATCCATTCCAAAGGAATTACATGCATATTAATTAATCAGTGAAAAGGCTGAGCAAAAGCTTAGTAGGACATAGCAACGTGACTCTTTTCTTCCAGTGCTTAATTTTACAATGACAGGCTTTTATCTTTATGAAATCCTCCTCAATCACTCAGGCAGGACAGGACAGTAAGGCAAAAAAACTTACTTTTATTCTATAGTCATCGGTATCTACAATAGTTGCTACTCTGATAAATACTGGATTTCTCTTGTCAACTACTTCAAGTTTCATGTTTTTCTGAAAGCCATGAGAAGGTTTCTAGGAAGCAAGAAGAATATTAAGTGAAACACAAGAAAAACTCAAAAATCCCCCACAATTGTAAAAATGTACGAAATCCACAGAAAACTTTCTGCCCTCTTTTTCTCAAATTTGCCCTCCCCCTCTGACAAATCCAAGCTTAAAAAGATCATTCACACCACCGTTATTAAAGTAGAAAGAGAAGCAACTGCTGTGGGATTGCAGGTTGTCCATTCAAGCCTTACAAGCAAGTAAGTAGGGACCTTTATTTCACATCAGTTGGGTTTTTTTCCAAAATTCTCTTGAGAAGTTTTTCCAGAGATTTTGCCCAAGAGTTTCAATGCGTTATTGAATGAAGTATTAGATACCAGCAGCCTGAAACATCCATGAAACTGCCTCCAAGAAACACCTTAGTGTCTTTTAGTATGTGCTTTTGCTTTCTGCATCAAACACTCTTTTTCAGTCTCCTGCTGAAAACGTAACTAACCCAAGGCACAACTCAGAACAAGCAGGACTAAATACCTGTTTTGTAACACAATTGTGGCCAAAAAGGTGTCATTGTTAGGAGTATCAGGTACTATCTTTCCCATCTGCAGCTACAAAATCTAAAGCAAAAATTGTATTTAAGGGACCACAAGCTTAAGACATGTTCTGCTTTTTTATTTCAGTTTTCTAGGAAGATGACCTATATGTCCTTGTATGACCTTTCAGATCATCATTGGTGCTTCTTCCTCAGCTGCAGCTCAGGAACTCCATTTTCTCCCATAATGCAATATAAAATACTGTGAGTGCCTCAGGAAGACTTCACCCAAACCCCAACACAATCAGCATTTATTGCTTTCTTATTGTTTATGACAATTAGCATTAATATGGTGTTGAGCCATGCCAGCTAGTGTTCTCCCCGTTTAACTCCTTCAACGCCTGTGTGCTGGTGGCAGGTCCTGTTCCAGCTCCTGGTAGAGGTGGACCCTGCATTCCCCTTGCTGAGCAGCTCTTTCCTTGACTTCAGGGGCAGAAATTAAACCATGGATGCTCCAGGTAAAATAGAAGCTGTTAGCTTGATGTAGTCAAGGTCACAGCCCTCCACTGTTTTGCCAAGGACTGTACCTCTCAGATATAACCAAACAACCTTCCTAGTCCTTGCTGAGAACGTAAGATTGAGACATGTTATTAAGCAAGACGTGTTTTGGGGTGAGGAACTGCAGGTCAGTGATAGAATTCCAGTGCTCTGCTGACCCCAGGAGCTGCTATGAACACCACATTTCTGCTTTCATTAATCCAGCTCTTCAACAACGTGTTACTCAGAATTAGTGACCCTTAATCTGAAAAGCTTCAGGGGTTGGGAGCCACCAGCATCTGATGCTGGCTCCTGCCAGGGATGCTTTCTGGACCAGTCCACGTTCCTCACTGAAACCCTAAGAAAGATGGGCATCACGGAAAGCAAACACTAAGTACAGAGCTAAAAGAAGGTTGCCCAGAAGCAACCCGTGTGGATGCTGCCCACGTGCCCCGGACACAACCCCGCAGAAGAAAAAGTCCTCTGAAGGACATGAAACACAAACTCTCTCTCAGCTACTGCCAGAGACAACGGACTCGACGGGCAACCAGACTGGCCTCCTACAGGCGTTTTTACATCCTTACTGTTATCTTTTGCACCATTTAAAATGTACAGACAGAAACACACAAATTCAAAATATATGTTATGATGACTCAGTAGCTACCATAGTATTTCTAATAACTAGGCAGCAATGTCTTGTAGCAAATTACATTCATTATTAAGATTTCGCAGCATTTAATCCAATTTATAACGATTAAAACAATAAACTATTAGTGGTTTATAATAATAATTACCCGATTTTTATAAGTGAACTCCAAGCTCGCATAAAAATAAACCACCTATTAGGCAACTAATTAACTGGATACATTTATATACAGGATACTGGGGTAATGGTTTTTAATTGGAAGAGATGAGATTTAGATGAGATATTAGGAAGGAATGCTTTGGTGTGAGGGTGGTGAGAGCCTGGCCCAGGTTGCCCAGAGAAGCTGTGGCTGCCCCATCCCTGGAGGGGTTCAAGGCCAGGCTGGATGGGGCTTGGAGCAACCTGGTCTGGTGGGAGGTGTCCCTGCCCAGGGCAGGGGGGGGTGGAACTTGGATGATCTTCAAGGTCCCTTCCAACTCCAACCATCCTATGATTTGGAAACATAGGAACACCATACATGTATTCTCTCCTTACACTAATAATTATACGCATTTAGAAGAAAGAAAAAACAAAAAAAAAGTATTTTCTCACCACTTTAAAAGCCCTTGCAGGTGCAGGTAATGAACTGGTTTCTTCCAGATACTTCTCCCAAGAAAAATGCTTAGCGTGTGGATAATCTGGCACAGAAGAAACACAAATAAAATTAAACACTGCAGCACAAAAAAGAAAACGGACATCTCATTTATAGAATGCCTAACACTTTTACAATACTGTTCTGATTTATGCTTCAGACTTACAAAACAATTATGAGAAAGGCTGTTTTAAATTGTCTTTGACGCATTCACCGTGTAGGTTAATAAAACCCAACAACCTTCTCACACACAACGCCAAACAGCTCAGCAGAAGTCACAATTGCTTTGGGTAGGAAAATATAAATAACGTGGACCGGAAAAATCTGTCCACTTAATGCAAGAAAGTNGATACTGGGGTAATGGTTTTTAATTGGAAGAGATGAGATTTAGATGAGATATTAGGAAGGAATGCTTTGGTGTGAGGGTGGTGAGAGCCTGGCCCAGGTTGCCCAGAGAAGCTGTGGCTGCCCCATCCCTGGAGGGGTTCAAGGCCAGGCTGGATGGGGCTTGGAGCAACCTGGTCTGGTGGGAGGTGTCCCTGCCCAGGGCAGGGAGGTTGGAACTTGGATGATCTTCAAGGTCCCTTCCAACTCCAACCATCCTATGATTTGGAAACATAGGAACACCATACACGTATTCTCTCCTTACACTAATAATTATACGCATTTAGAAGAAAGAAAAAACAAAAAAAAAGTATTTTCTCACCACTTTAAAAGCCCTTGCAGGTGCAGGTAATGAACTGGTTTCTTCCAGATACTTCTCCCAAGAAAAATGCTTAGCGTGTGGATAATCTGGCACAGAAGAAACACAAATAAAATTAAACACTGCAGCACAAAAAAAGAAAACGGACATCTCATTTATAGAATGCCTAACACTTTTACAATACTGTTCTGATTTATGCTTCAGACTTACAAAACAATTATGAGAAAGTCTGTTTTAAATTGTCTTTGACGCATTCACCGTGTAGGTTAATAAAACCCAACAACCTTCTCACACACAACGCCAAACAGCTCAGCAGAAGTCACAATTGCTTTGGGTAGGAAAATATAAATAACGTGGACCGGAAAAATCTGTCCACTTAATGCAAGAAAGTTCTTCACTTATTATAAAATTAATCCTGTATTTTATAAACAGTAATTTACTAACACAATCTGGTCAATGACATCTCTGTAGAGCACACCTGACCACTCGCTATTCTTTCAGTGAATTCAACTAAATTTCTAAAAAATAACTGGGTCATTTACTGGAAGACTGGTTTACAAGGCATCACCAAAGAAAACGCGGCTTTTTTCAGAAAGTGCCCTGTTTACAAACACTTTATGCAAGAAAACAAGCTCTTAAAGAAAAGGCAGTGCCTGTCCTTCACCTTTCATCTGCACTAGAAGTTTAACTTGAAATTTAAACATTATGATTCATCACCTAGAACAGCACAAAACCAATTCTGGCTTCTTTTAAAAGGGACTGCACTGAGTAATAGGCTGTAATTAAGCTCCTGACAGACAGATTGCTGTCTGACTTTTCCATATTGCTGGCTATTAGAATTTCTGTCAAAGCTGGTTTTAACCAATTCAAATTTTCCATGTTCTCAGACCAGAGAGGGCAATTTCTGCAACAGGGCATTTAGATCATCCAGCTACACACACTACTCCTGAAAAACAGTGGTGGTCTTTTATTTCCTACTAATGAATACACTCTCAGTTCCTCTGTATCACCTCTCATCGTGTTTTCCTCCCTCCCCAAGAGCCCTTACAAGTTGGATGCCTCGATCGCACAAGGCAATCTTCTCATCAACCCATCACCTTGCATATTCAATTCACCTCAAGGGGTTTTTTTCTTACACAACAACCTCACACACTTGGAGTTTGTTTTATCAGCATTGTCACGATGTGAGCCTTCTAAGTGAATACATTCGGCCAAAAATACAAACTTGTTCAGATTCCCAGGGGCATCTTTCATGGATGGATGTCTCTTCACTAAAGCAGCACACATGTGCATACTCCTAATGTATTCTACTTTCAATATATTATGTTCTGTAAAAAAATTTTAAAATCCCCAAGTATCAATTCCTAATTATGGAAAGAAAAAGTCAGGAGAGGTAACAGTAAGTTTATTGTAAGCTTTAATGCTGCTCACAAACTATAACCTCCTTCAGTCTTTCAGATGCGTGGTAAGATACAAACCTGGTGGGGTGATGAGAGTTCTCTTATGTTCTTTACACCACCCGACCGGATGAATATGTGGACTTGCTGCCTCACACCTGGAAGACGGGGAGAAAAAAGGGGTTTGATAATTAAGTCCTTCCAACATCCCGTTATGCTTTGGAAAACAGGACATCAGGAAAGATTTAACAAATTCCAAATAACCTCCTACCCCTCTTCAACTTAAACTGCAAATGTAATCTGAAGATACAAACACATTATTACCACCTACAGGAGGGTAAAGCTTTATTTATAATTTCACTGGAAAATCAAAAAAATCAACTCCAAGTCAGTGGTAGATCTGGGAGATCTACATCCAGCAAGACTTGGATAGATGGGATGGATGGCCCAACATTAACGGGATGAGCTTCAACAAGGCCACATGCCAGGTCCTGCACTTGGGCCACAACAACCCCAGGCATCACTACAGGCTTGGGGAAGTTTGGCTGGAGCTGCCTGGCAGAAAAGGACCTGGGGGTTCTGGTTGACAAGGGGCTGAACATGAGCCAGCAGTGTGCCCAGGTGGGCAAGAAAGCCAAGAGCATCCTGGCTTGTATTAGAAATAGTGTGACCAGCAGAAGTAGGGAAGTGATTGTCCCCCTGTCCTCAGCACTGGGGAGGCCACCCCTTGAGGACTCTGTCCAGTTTTGGGCACCTCAACACCAGAGAGATCTGGAGGGGCTGGAGCGAGTGCAGAGGAGGGCAACGGAGCTGGGGAAGGGCCTGGAGAGTCAATCTCATGAAGAGCGATGGAAGGAGCTGGGACTGTTTAGCTGGAGGAAGAGGAGGCTGAGGGGAGATCTCATCACTCTCTACAACTCCTTGAAAGGACATTGTGGAGAGGCTGGTGCTGGTCTCTTCTCACAGGTAATCAGCGACAGAACAAGAGGGAATGGCCTCAAGCTGAAACAAGGAAGGTTTAGGCTGGACATTAGGAAAGAATTCTTTGCAGAAAGAGTGGTCAGACCCTGGAATGGGCTGCCCAGGGAGGGGGTCAAGTCCCCATCCCTGAGTGTGTTTCAGAGTGGTTGAGATGTGGTGTTGGGGGATATGGTGTAGGGGAGAACTTTGTAGAGTGGGGCTGATAGTGTGACCCGATGATCCCAAGGGTGTCTTCCAACCGGAATGATTCTGTGATTCTATTCTATGATCTATGTTGAGAAGCTATAATGCAGGACCTGAAAAATTTACAAGTAGAGACTCTGGGTAGAAACACCTTGATTTCAAGAACAGAGCAATCCCATCAAAACCAGCTGGGGTTCTGCAAACTTTAAACCAAAAGCTTAAAGACCTTGATTAACGATCCAAGTTGCACCTGGAAGCAGATTAGAAAATCATGCAGTACTGCAATGCGCTGTCAGTAACAAGCAAAAATTCAAACCCAGATTCTGAGCGGTTTGAATGGAGCTATAAAGATGTTATTATAACCCAGTAGCACATCATTCTGAGAAACAGTCAGCAAAAATCATAAAAATCAAGTTTTAGGCGCCAAACTGCAGAAAGAATCCACACATAGTGAGTGAACCGAGACTGCAAATTGCTCTAAAAGAAGCTGAACAAACTCTCTGTGTAGACAAACTGGCAGGGCCAGGGAGGGGATTCTACCCCTCTGCTCTGTGCTTGTGAGATCCCACCTGGAGCTCTGTGTCCAGCTCTGGAGTCCTCAACACAGAAAGGACATGGACCTGTTGGAATGGGGCCAGTGGAGGGCCATGAAGATACTCAGAGGGCTGGAGCCACCTCTGCTGTGAAGACAGGCTGAGGGAGCTGGGGTTGTTCAGGATGGAGAAGAAAAGGCTCCAGGGAGACATTACAGCAGCTTTCAGTGTCTGAAGGGAGCTACAGGAGAGATGGGGAGGGACTCTTTGTCAGGGAGTGGAGTGACAGGACAAGGGGTAACGGCTTTAAACCGAAAGAAGGGATGTTGCCTGCAGAAGGTGTGGCGACCTGGTTCAGCAACAAAAGGAAGATTTAGGTGAGATACCAGAAAGAACTTCTTTGGTGTGAGGGTGGTGAGAGCCTGGCCCAGGTTGCCCAGAGAAGCTGTGGCTGCCCCATCCCTGGGGGGGTTCAAGGCCAGGCTGGATGGGGCTTGGAGCAACCTGGGCTGGTGGGAGGTGTCCCTGCCCATGGCAGGGAGGTGGAACTGGATGATCTTGAAGGTCCCTTCCAACTTGAAACATTCTGTGATTCTATGGTTTTGTCACATGCGTCACATTTTGCACGAGTGCCGTTTGCCTGTGGGGGACCCCAATAACCACAGAAGACTGCCAGGAAAAGTAAAAAGTCATCAGACTCTGCTGTAGACTCTCCCTACACCTGCATCGATATTTAATGATCATTTTTGAGTTCCCTGAACAATTAACAGTGCTTTTTAATGAAGTAGATAGTACTTACATAGTGGAGTGAATAAGGAATATCACACTGACTCAAAAAGCCAGAGTTACTCTGCATGGCACTGCACACATCATGCCAACACACTGTTTGCCTCCATTTAGCTGGAAACTCATATAACTATGTAATTCCCATGTAAATCTGTCCCTAGGGACCTCGTTTCTTACAGAATCCCAGAATGCTATGGGGTTGGAAGGGACCTCTTGGAGATCATCTCGTCCAACCCCCTGCCAGAGCAGGGTCACCCAGAGCAGGTCCCACAGGAATGTGTCCAAGAGGGTTTGGAATGTCTCCAGAGAAGGAGACTCCCCCACCTCTCTGGGCAGCCTCTGCCAGGGCTCTGACACCCTCACAGCAAAGAAGTTCCTCCTCATGTTCAGATGGAACTTCTTATGTTCCAGTTTGTGCGCGTTCCCTCTTGTCCTGACCCTGGGCACCACTGAAAACAGACTGTCCCCATCCTCCTGACACCCACCCTTGAAGTATTTCTGGGTGTTGATCAGATCCCCCCTCAGCCTTCTCTTCTCCAAACTAAAAGGACCCAAGTCCCTCAGCCTTTATTCCTAAGAGAGATACTCCAGGCCCCTCATCCTGTTAGGAGCCTGACCCACCTAATTTCTTCTTTAGTTAGATAAATCCAGTATTACAGTGCACCAGCTCTCTCTTCCACTTCTTTCCTAACCTTAAAGGTGCTTCAGTAGTATTAAATATTCCCTGCTACGCACTCTCTCTCTTCTGGGGAATCCCATCAGTGTTCCCAGCGTTTTGGTGCCTTACTGGGCCTCACATATGGATCTGCTCTCCCCAGTTGTTATAAAATAATCATTAACTGTATCTACTCAGAAAGTATTACCATGCTAGAAGTTGATCTTAATTAAGTTCCCTTAACTAGCATTAATTTATGGTTTTCCCTTAATTTTTTTTCTTTCTTTTAAATATCACATTGATAACTTGTAACTGCACCTAAGGGGGTGCAGTGAACTGTGCGTGGCAGAAAAAGAAGTCGAAGGTAAATCAGCGGACGCCTTGATGTCTTAAGCCCAAGATCAAAATGCTATGTCTGCAGACCCTGAACTCAATCACATTTTAAAGACTGCAAAAGGAAACACAGCACAGGACAGACAGGAGACTGAACCCGTGGGCTGCGATCACACAGCAGTGCCGGCCCTGCGCTGCACAAGAGAAAAGGAGCACATCATATTTAGAATACACAGAATAACGCTAAGTTTCTTTTTAAATCTGAAAAGACGTTTAATAGCATGCCTAAAATGCAGTATGGATGTACTTCACCAAGAGAAATGCAGGTTGGCTGTCTCAGAAGCACTGCCTCAAGAACTCCTCCAGCCTTCTACCCGAAGAGTCAACTGCTAGTGATGAAAAATAGCGGTGAACCTACTACGATTATCTTGCAGCTGCGTGTAGGAAACAGCTCTGCTGCTTTCTTTGTGGTATTTCTCTGCAATGATGCCAAACAGATCAATTTCTAGCAGATAAAACCTACCTTTGATAAACTTTTGTCACAGCTCTGACAATAGCCAAGCAGTTCAAGAACACCAGCCTTTTGTTCTGGTACGACACGTGACGCTATTCCCTATGGATTTAGTATTTATAGTATCACACCACATACTCTCTAAATCACTGAAGTCTCCACTAACAAAAGGAAGCAAAAGGACTTCTCTGATAATTTTGCACTGCTAAATCTCAGCATCTGACTCCTGGAAACTCTTCACCTTCAATGAATCAGAGAAATTCTTCACATTTCCTCTGTCCTCACCCTTTCTCTTTACAAACTGAAGGTATTGAGCAAGGCGGGGGCACCACATCTCTCCCACATACCTGGAAGAATTTTACACGGATGAGGTATTCTTCCCCACTGGGGAGAGCTTCCCCACTCTTCATGAAAAGTTTTGAAGTAAAGTCCAATTTCCAAAGTCTCCTGAGTTAATTTTTGGAAGAAGACCCATGCTTGTGAGTCACTATGGTGTTACCAGTATTATACTTAAAATAACAAGGTAGACACGTAAGAATACTTACCTGGACAAGCTTTTTAAATGCATTTGTTCTGTTTTACTTTTTGAAGCGCAGTTTGAACACACAGTTTTATAAAATTCTGAAAAGTAAATGCCACTGCACACACTTCTTGCCTTGAAGATTCAGGAAGCAGCAAGTGACCGAAGTATCTCACAACGGAAGACACACTCCTGGAAGATGCTGTGACATTACAACAACGGGAGCGAACACGGGACATGTAGCTACAAGTGCCACACGCCACAGCACTTCAAAATAACACTACAACACATCCACAATATTCTGATTTGCTTTAGATGGAAACCTCAGTCGTTACAGATGAGGCTGTAGGAAACTCCCATAACCATGGTGGCCTCAGGAAAAAAAAACGTCCCTGTTCCAGCAAAACCAGGTCACACAGTCCATCTTTACCTACTTATGTCACACAGCCTTTTAGGCTCAAACAGTCAAGTTAACAATAAAAAGTAGGCATCAGTAAAAGTCACACAATTTAAAATCAAACTATTATGCCTTACCATGTGTTATTTCACAGACATACTATCTAGTTTAGAGGAAAAACAATAACCCATCAGACTAAGCCCATGGTCCATCAGCTGGGATGCTAAAGGCTACTCTGACTTTTCACAATGAATTTGTCATGTCCCACATGGGGTGGGGGAGCTTTTCATCTCCTTTGTTCCACACAGAAGGCAGATCACCCAGCTCACATGCTTCATCAGACATGACGATCCAGGGATGGTGAGGATGCCTGCTAGGCCAAAAAAGGTTACCACCACCAGCAGGAGCTGAAGAATTTTCTATCTCCAAACGTACCTACACCTGGATGGCAGCAGAGAACCACCAGCTTCCATCAAACAGTAGAGTGGTGACACGTGCAGACTCAACTAATAAAGCGAGATTATGATCACAGAATCACAGAATAGTTAGAGTTGGAAGGGACTTTCAAGATCATACAGTTNGTGAGCATCTTCATGGCCCGCCGCGGGAACCATTCCAACAGGTCCATGTCCTTTCTGTGTTGAGGACTCCAGAGCTGGACACAGTGCTCCAGGTGGGGTCTCACAAGCACAGAGCAGAGGGACAGAATCCCCTCCCTGGCCCTGCTGGCCACGCTGCTTTTGCTGCAGCCCAGGATGGGGTTGGCTTTCTGGGCTGCCAGTGCATATTGCTGGCTCATGGTGAGCTTCTTGTCCACCAACACCCCCATGTCTTTCTCCTCAGGGCTGCTCTCCAGCCATTCTCTGTCCAACCTGTATTTGTGCTTGGGATTGCCATGGCCCAGGTGCAGGACCCTGCCCTTGGCTTGGTTGAACTTCATGAGGTTTGCACAGGCCCCACCTCTCCAGCCTGTAAACAGGAATTCAGGCCACTTGTGATCCACTCTTGCTATTGAGTGAGAACACAGAGAGAGAAAGACCTCTATTATCCACACTGGAAACTTGAAGGTAACCCAGGGAGCTGAAGAGGAGCAAACAGCAGCAGAGTGCACCCTTAAGAGCCACGCAGAGGGACTGAACAGCAGCAGCTCCACTGATTTATGGCCAGCTTCCCTGCTTTGATGTCTTTTCTAAGATGTAGTTAAGAGCTACGTGATGTATAAAAAGGCCAGGAAGAAGCTCTGCAGTAAGGAAAGCTGAGGGCAGCAGAAAACAGGAGCCCCTGGAGTACGTGCGCATCATTCCGTGTGAAAGGAACACAACATGCAGCTCAACAAGCCTGAACTCACGGCAGGAGAGCACGTCCCAACAGGAGACTCGGGTACAGAAAAAGACTTAGCATTTTTCTACTGGTCACTCTCAGCTGGCCTGTTAATTTTTCTCAAAAATCTGTTTCACACATACAGCTCATTAAATTCACCTCAAGACAGATCGATGATAATGGTTGCTGTTATAAAAAATTAATTAAATATTTAGAAAAATGTTTTCCCATTCAGCCTTCACCTGAAGATCTGGACAGAGTTTTTATTTAGTCATCAGCATTTTCATTAAAATAATCTCTGTGTGTTATATCCTTTTTCTGTTTTGAAGTAATTTCTGGTTTTCCCTTTTGGGAAAACAAACTTTTTAGTATTTTGATTTTCCCTTTATTAAATGTAGATACAAATTGAAATTAAAATGTTATCTGTAAAAATACACACTCAAACACGTGTGTTACACCCATAAATAATGATACGCTCTCAGGAATGCTACTTATCCAACTTCTTGATTGTAAAATGTCAGTCATCAAACCGTGCACAGAAGAAAAACAGAGAAACCATCCTGCAGCCCCATCTAGTGCATAAGTGAGAATACTTCATCACCGACAAGTGTAAAGCTGGTATATTATTTTAGGTCAGGACTTCCCAAAATGTGGCTCCTGAGGGTATGGTAGGCATCCAGATGTGGTATAGCAGGCCACACTACTGTATTTTCTATCTAAAATCTGATAAGACAGCAGCATGGTGATTTGCAGGAAATTTTAGAGCTTTAGGGTCAGACAGAATCGTTGAATGGTTAGAGTTGGCAGGAACCTTAAAAATAATCCAATTCCAACCCCTCCTGCCCTGGGCAGGGACACCTCCCACCAGACCAGGTTGCTCCAAGCCCCATCCAGCCTGGCCTTGAACCCCTCCAGGGATGGGGCAGCCACAGCTTCTCTGGGCAACCTGGGCCAGGCTCTCACCACCCTCACACCAAAGAAGTTCTTCCTAAGATCTCATCTAAATGCCCCCTCCTCCAATTTAAACCCATTCCCCCCTTGTCCTGTCACTCCACTCCCTGACAAAGAGTCCCTCTCCAGCTCTTCTGGAGCCCCCTTCAGACACTGGAAGCTGCTCTAAGGTCTCCCCAGAGCCTTCTCTTCTCCAGGTTGAACAACCTCAACTCTCCCAGCCTGTCTTCTTCTGATAATGGTCCACCATCCATTTAAATAATTGAAATCATGCACCATGAGTCCAGGTTCTGGAATATTGTTTTATCTTCCTTTTGGCATAACATAATCCCTTCAAAAAGATTGTTTCTATCAAAGAAAGCAAGGAGCAAAGTTAATTATCTCAAAAATGAAACAAGCAGAGCACAGTTTTTAAGGACTTGCTGCCGGCAAAGCAGCAGATGCTGGTGGAGAACAGAACTGAACTCTTCCTTAGTCCTACACCAAAAGCCAGTATGTTCCGAAACTCAAACAGAGCAGAAAATGGTTCAGAACACCAAAAAAGGATTTGTCTTCATGAGGTGCTTTAGAATCGATTTTACTCAGGTAGTGAAACATGAGACTGTACTTTCTCACACTCCTGGGAAGCTCATCCCAAAAACTTGTAGCACCTTCTCTGGAGGAGAACTTCAGGCCAAGCCATGGACGGGCATCACTGCAAACTCTGGCTGTGTTTGGGATTTGTCACCAGATATTTAGGAAGCTGAGGTGACCTAAATCTGTCACACACGCAGGAGAATGGAGAACTGGTAGCCAGAGTGGACCCATAGTGAGTTCTGAGCTGTGATATGACCAAAGATTCTCCAATGTTCTTTCCAGATACAGTGCATCTTAAGAATACTTGGAAACTCCACTTGGAGAAAATGGCTTTGGGTCTCAAAGAACTGTTATTGTTTCATCAAAAAAGATGAAAAGGACCTGATGGTTTGCACAGTATAGATCAAAATTTTCCTTCCTGAAGGGAAGTCTTAATTTTGTCAATTTTCTTCACTTTTCTCCCAACTAAAAGCCACTGCCAAAGGACAATTTAATGGGATTTAAAATACACTGAGAGTACCACCACCAGGCAGTAAAGAGCTGTAGTAATGAAGCCAGGTTACTCATTTTCAACCATTAACGTATTTTCTGATGCTCAGACAGGAAAGTATCCCCAGGCTGAAAGCACTGAAGCCTAAAAAAGTTTACACGATGGTAATAGATTTCTCTTGCCTGAAGTCCTGTAGAATCAGGCAACTGCCTTTTAGTCACACAACAAGAGGAGAGAATTTTTAAGCTCAATGAAAAAGTTCCATCTACTCGAACTAACCAAACCACAAAAGGTACACAGAGAAATAGCACTTGTTTGGAAATAACCAACTCCATCCACTAAATGCATAATTTCTCCTTTGCTATAATTCCAAGATTGAAACTGTTATGCAGGAGCAGGGAAACCATGAGGCTTTGATCTGGGTAATCCCTATAAAACTTTGCATTTTTAGGTAGACACCAGCTGTTAGATGGAAACTAACGCCCCTAAGATATCTTAAGGCCCCTACAATTAAAAATGTAAGCTCAGGATGCATTCTCAGGCTCTCTTCTGGCCAGATGTGCCACTGCCATTTCAATTTGGTGTGCTTTTCTCCCATTTTTTCCCTTCCTCCCCTATTCACTCCCATTCTCAGTCACAGCAATGCAGAGAGGGTGGGAACGCCTCCCAGATTTTAATTTCCACACACAGTATTTTTTCCATGCAGCATATTCTTGCTTCTAGGAGAAAGGCACTTTATGGTGTCAGCAAAAGAACAAATCTTCAGCTTGGCTTCAATATAAATACAGCTCCAGTGTTTTCTCAAACACCTATGCATTTTCCACTTCGATCTTCCCTCATCATTTAAAAAGGTATTATTTCATGTGTTCTACATATGCAGTTCAAAAAACTAACTTTGCAATACTACTGCAAGGAAGTAAAGCCTGGTTATGTCGTCAAAACCTGGTTTTCCCTCTTCTGAGAGGATCTGTGGACAAAATTCCTGTTGATGTGGGACTATTAACAAGCCTGAAATTCAGCATATCCCAGCTATATGCAGGGCAACGTTTTAGAGAGACACCTACACTACCTCTGAACTAACCACAGGTTACATTGCATTGTGTTTGCCCTAAAAGCCTTGCCTAACTGCTGCTCTTATCGTTAATTAATGGCATAACTGTTATTAGTGAGCATTGAAATATTAGGAAATTCAGAATACCTTTTCCCAGTCCCCACTTTCCTGTTGCTCAGTAGAGGAAATGTATGTTTGATGGTACTTCCTCATGAAAAAAAAAAAAAACATAAATCACTCATTTTTCTGGTCTTTGACTCGTATGGTTTACTATCTTGATATTCAGTTCTTGACTCCACTGAAACGCCTGTTGACGGCTGCTTTCAAGAATTCAGCTCTCCCACAGCTTCTGTATCAGGTAGCCCATACAAACATTATCTCAAGAAACGGACTCAACGAAGTTGTGAAGTGGTGGAATAGTTCGTACATCATCCTCACTGAGGTAGTGCCTGAGCAGTCATCGAATACAGATGAAGAAAACTTGCTCCACTCATTTTTGCAGCCTCAGCAATACGATTAAGGTGCCACTCAGGCACTAAGTGCCAAACTAAGGTGCTGAACACAAGATGTAGGCTTACAACGTTCTACCTGGTCTGCAGTAACTTAAGTCTTCAAAGAACGTAAGGAATATTACTTTGCTCTAAACTATCTGCCAAAAGAAGATGCCAGAGCAAATAACAAGCCTGAGCTGTGACAGCCGAAGCCTGAACTTCCTTTGGTACCTTCACGCTCACAGTACGTCCTGCACCATCCACTGAGTTTTCTAGATACAGAAAGCCCCTCCACTGTACAACGTGCAGGAAGGTCATCTCTAACACCAGTCAGGAAAGCAGGACCCCAGTTTTCAGAGGAATGTAGAACACAAAAGACCAAACCCAGGTCAGAAGACGGCTAAGATTCCATCTGGATCAAGCACCTTCTGAAAAAAGGCAGCTTTTCTTTTAATTTACTAATTTAACTGAAGAGATCAACCTCATATATATTGTGTAACTGAAATGAGAACTCAACCCAGATGTAGCAGCACAGGTCAACGCTCATCCAGCACAATCCCTGGGGAATTTTTAATGTGCAACCTGACATGGGAAACTGGATTCCTCCAGTAACCACCGAGACATACTGTGGTGGCCATGGCTACAAGTCCAGCAAAAGCTGGTAGGGTTACTGGATCTACAGTCTGGAAAGAATCACAGAAACTAATGCTCAAAGCTGAGACATTTCTGCTACGTCTCACTAGGATACAAAACAAAAAACATCATACCAGTAGTCGTAGCTCTCATCCCAGTTGTCAAAATGAACCAGAAACCGATTGTCCACCATGTCTGTTACCGTAGCAACACAAATGAAAGTCGGGTTCTTCTTGTCTACGGCTTCCAGCTTCATCCCCACTCGAAATCCCGATGGAATCACTGTCTACATAGAGAAAGATGTCTAATTGAAGACAAATACTATAAATCCAGAAATTTCCCCAGAGCCCACAATCAATGTATCCATGTCATTTCTATGTTTCCCAATTAGCCGCCCCAAGAGAGTGGCAGCAGCCTAATTAGCTGACATGAGAGATGTTCAAACACAGAGACTCACGGTTTATGAAATAAAAACAAAAAGAAGGCCCTAAACATGCTGCCAGAATTAAATATGTTGTTTTAACTCTGTCTTAGATACCGTCTCTGAAAGACCATGTTTGTTCCACAACATTATGGTGCGAGACACAGTACTAATAACAAGTTTTAAATTTCCTTTAATGTGCCATTTCTGAATGTGCCAGATCAGATGTTTAAAGAGATCAGTAAAAACATTAATGGATCAGAACTGCAGAGATGAACCAGAGGTTGCTACTGAGCTTGCTGTAAACAATTTTTATCTTCATTTTTGGCTCGCCAAGTCTCCCATCACTGAAATACGGGGTGAGTCTCTACCCCACCCGTGAGCACAGACAGCTTCCCACACCATTCATCAGCAACAAGTGAGTACTCACTGCATTCTGGTTTTCAAACAGTGATTTAGGAGCAGCTTGAGCCTTGCACGCCTTTAGGTACGAGGGCCAGCTGAATTCTTCCTCCTTATATCCTAAATGAGGGTCATAAAAGAAAAGCAAGAAACGACAGGAATGAGAAACAAGGTGCATGATTTGATCAATAATTGACTAAATTCATTTTTCCATCCAGTTCTTAATCAGTTTCTTGCAATTTCAGAACTGAAAAGATTATGCACTGCTAACTATTTGTTCCAATTTTATATAAACTACCCTGGGAAAATTTACTTTAAGACTACGTATTATTGTACCCCAAGATGAACTCAATGAGTCTCTGTGGGAGCACTGGTTTGGACTATTAGAAATTTTATCAGGACACACCTTAGAGGAACTTAGAGAGTTCAAAAGAAAGTGGAAGAAGCTTTTCTATTTTTATTTGGTATCTGGTATTACAAGGAGCAATCACGTTCTTTATTCAGAGCTGGCTGAGCTTCCCTACCAAAATGTTGAGCTTTCTTTACCCTAACTGAGGAAAACACTTGGCTTTCTTGAGCTGCACGTGATTAGTTTCTTGTTGGCTAGGACTGACATTTGGACTTTTCCTAATCTTCACCTGGAAGGAAGAACAGTCATAAAAACGGGCAAGAACTCAGGAGATTAGTTTCAATTTCACCTTCAAAACAAGCTGGGGTGCATTTCTTACAAAAATCACTGCTCTGTCCCTCATGTCCAACCTCACAGTCCTGACTGTCGAGAGACCTGAAGGTCCTAGAGGGGCAGAATGTCTAAGGGCAGCCTAGAGACTCAAATCCACAATTCCACCAGCTAGCAAACAGTCAGTCTCAGCAAGATATCAGTTCCATACTACCATCTCCCTCCCTTCCGATGCACCTCTCCAAGCGGCACAACCTCTTCGCAAACTCTCCTCAATAAAACTACCCCTTGCCACCTCTCAAACTAAAAGTCCAACTGAAAAATAAAAAAAACTCCTTCTCCTACAGACTTTACCCTGCCCCATCCTCATGGACACAGCGCCATCACTGCTAGCTTTAAAACAAACTCTTGAGGTTCTATCAAAGCAGTTGCTTACACCGTCAGTGCCCCAGGGCCTCTCTGGCATTTACAGTGTAAAACACCCCCCTTGCCTGGACTTTCTGCATTTTTTTAACTCTGTGCATACAGCATCTGGAAAGAAATCCAAGTTTCTGTTGATCGTTCGTGTCCCCAAGTTTCTTAGGAAAAATAATTCATAATATATCAAACTGCATGAAGTAATTCACCAGAAACCGGTTGTGCTTCTAATCCATTAAACAATGCTAAGAGCTGGAAGCAAACAGTCATCTTCCTTCCTTCTGCTCTTAAATAATAGCTACAGAAACATCTATTTTAGTTCCTACGTTACAACCTGGTAAAACAAGTCCAAGACCTCCATGAATTTCAGTGAGTGACTGCCTCCACTGAAACACATTCCCTTCAAGCCCATGTATCCCCTCCCGAAAGGGAGCCCATTTATCCCTTTTTTCAGGGTACAGTTCAATGCAGATACACTCCACCTGCCAAAATAAATGAGTTACATAAACTGAAACAGAGTAAATTACACATATTTCAACACGTGTACACCATTTATATAAGCTATGTACAAATGATGCTTTCAGGCTTGTAACCTTACCATTTTTTCTCCCTCCTTATCAGTTCTTTCCTCTTTTCGTCTCTTATTTCAAGCTTCCTCTTTGTGGCAAAAGCACAACCTTTATTAGTCACAGTAACGACGATCAATACCTAGTAATGAAAATGCCCTAAGACCTCCCACTAAAGGATTCTCAGCTGCCTGTGAAACCTTAGTTTAAGCATCCACGTCAGCTGAGCGCTGCAATTTTACTTGCAATAAGCATTATTTTGGGGTCTAGGTTTGTTCCTTAACTTCCCTTCCTAATGCTTTAACAATTACGGCTCATTTTGATTTCTTGCTTTCTCTGGATTTCCAATGAATGAAAAGATTAGAATTTCAACCTCAAGATTTTTAGTGAGACTTGAAGTAGAGTTTAATTTGCCGTGTTTGAATGCTCTGATTAAATGAATGAAAAAGCTTCTGCCCCCCAAAATATAAATAATTGCAGCCTTACACAGATAGTCTGGACCTCAGAGCTATGGAAAACACACACGTTTCAAACCAAGCAGTACCTTTAGGTGGATGAAGCTTGTGACCCGTTTTCTCACACCATCCCACGGGATGAATGTCCGAGGAATCAGCGTTCACCCAGAAATCGTAACAATCTGGGTATCCATCGAAATGCAGTCGGATTCTGTAGCCACAGACCTAAAAGTAAGAATACACAACAGACAACACTACGTTTCAAGATGTTTGCCCTACACATAACAGCTTCTGTTCAGTACTACATACACTAACTGTGTGCTTTCAGTCAGCTTTTTACCTCTGCTCAAGCCCACACTCGATGAATAATTTGATAAAAAGGAAAGAATAAAACACTAAAGCTATTCTCCATGTGAAAGCCTCCTCTTCTGGTGAGAAGAATTAACCAAACGCTGGATATTGCCATTAGTGTTCAAATACCTGAAAACTGTTCAACCCAGCATCAGAATAAAAGAGAAACCCACCAGAAGAGCATGAGCACATCTGGTACAGTCACGGAGAAAGCGTGGATAATGATGCTCTCGAGCTATCCCGATGAATCAATATGCAGGAGAGCACTCAACAGTAACTGTGTTCAACAGGCTCTCCAGAGAGATACTGAGAACTGTTAGTAAAGATGAGAAGTCAGGAGAGGTATCCTCCAGAACTTCATTATTCCATAAAGTCATAAATTAACCACCAAAAGGAAGAGAAAAACACATAATCCCTTTGTCCGCATGGAAGTTCTCCACGTCTTCCTGAGCACCAAATGCAATAAAATTCCCGGAGTCATCAGCAGAAGTCTCTTGACATCAAGGTCACCCTGTTTTGAATTTAATTTATCCTCACATAACCTTCAGTATGCCATCTCAGAATTACGTGGAATTCAGTCACCCTGGAGTAAAGTATGGCCTGTAGCTTAGTGACAGGCACAAGGTACGGAGGAGATACTCAACCACTGGCACATCATCCACGAGAAGATGGAAGAGATACCCACAGAAATGGCATGTGAGGGCCACGAAGAGATCCAGAAGTTTGAAAAGAAAAGCACAGGCTTAGAATAACAGTGATAAAGAGTACCTACCCTATTCCTTTTCCCCTGTTTTAACTCACAAAACAAAACCAAAAAAGGATCCTTGGTAAAACTACAGAAAAAAACTAAGGTAAGATGTGTTTGAAAGATAGAAAAAGGTCACTGAGAAATGGGTTCTCATTTGTATTATTAAAAGCAAAGAAACTGCTCATCAAATGGGTCCAGCAGAGTGCCACGAAAATGGTATCAGGGCTGGAGCCCCTTCTCCTATGAGGACAGGCTGAGAGAGTTGAGATTGTCCAACCTGGAGAAGAGAAGGCTCAGGGAGACCTCAGAGCAGCCTTCCAGCACCTAACGGGACTCCAGGAGAGACAGGGAGGGACTCTTGACCAGGGAGTGGATTGACAGGATGAGGGGGAATGGTTTTAAACTGAAAGAGGGGAGATTGAGATTAGATATTAGGAAGAAATTCTTTGCTGTGAGGGTGGTGAGACACTGGAAGAGGTTTCCCAGGGAAGCTGTGGCTGCCCCATCCCTGGAGGGGTTCAAGGCCAGGCTGGATGGGGCTTGGAGCAACCTGGTCTGGTGGGAGGTGTCCCTGCCCAGGGCAGCGGGGTTTGAAACTGGGATGATCTTGAAGGTCCCTTCCAATTCTAACCATTCTGTGATTCTATGATTCTATGAAATAAAGTATTTTGTAAGCAGCAGCAAAAAGACAAAACTGAGTTTATATGGAATCCTAATTTGTAGAAGTTGCCAATATAGGCAATTTCTGAGGCCATCAGCCTGAAAACATTGTAGCACGATTGCAACACAAAAAAGGCATCAGGCATTTGTGTCAGTGAATCGAGCAACTGCAAATACTATCAAACCTTTATAAAACCACTGTAAATTAGTTGTCATACTCCTGTTTTTAATATATCACTCCCCTAATCCCGCCTGACGGCTGCTCGCAGCCTCGACCTACCTCAGCCACCGTGAGAACGCAGTATATCGACTGGTGCTCGGGATCCACACCCTCCAGCTTCATCCCCACTTTGAATCCGTTTTTGTTGTAGGGGAAAGATTGATACTGCAATGGCAAAGAATAGTTTCAGTTCCACTGAAAGCATAGCAGAGAAAACCAGAGTATCTTTAGAAGGAAAAGAAAAATGGTTATTTATTACTCATGTTTCTGAAACAACTAAAAAATTCCCTTAAAATAAATTCTGTGATGGGTTAGTGATGGTTTTTAATGGAGTTGGGCTGATGGTTGGACAAGATGATCTGAAAGGTCCCTTCCAACCCAGACAACTCCATGATTCTATGATTCACACAGGTCTCACCTGCTTGGAAAGAAGGAGGAACTTTCTTTGGTGACTTTGGCTGCAACTGATAATAACTGAGTAATAAAACCAGGGGTGGGGGGTGGGAAATACAGCGTGTGGCACATGAGCTGGAATATGCAGTCAAGGAGAAGGGAAATGGAGAATCAGAGCAGCTTAAATCAGCCTGAAGTGGGCAGCTAAGAGATGTCCAACCACAGCTCACAGCTCGAGGTCCCTACCTAAAAACAGGCTGGATCATTTTGTAGCCCTCAGTTAAGGGACCAGATTACTTCATGGTAGTACACACACCTGGAAAAGTTATTTCATCCCCACATCACCACACCTCACATTTTTATTATCAATGAAAGCTTAATGAAGTTATGCTATGCATAATTCTGGATACTTCCTCAGGAGGCATGTAAAAGCAGGGCATTTTTTTAATAAATATACTGAAAATTTTAAAATTCATCTTGGTGGACAGACTTGCAATTGATGCCATCTATATCATAAATACCTTACAGATAAAAAAACCTCAGGGGAAAACTGAAATGCTAGCAGTACTGCCACGTTGGCCCCAGTGACACAGCGGCCAAAGATATAGCTGAGGTTTTGCAAAACCAAGCACAAATCAAATTACAAGAAAGGAAGCAATTTAAAAGTCACTGATTTGTTTATTCTCTCATTATTATAATAAACATTACTGGGCACACAGTATAAAAGTCTATAAACAATACACAGGCATTTCCTGAAATGGAAGACATGAATTATTCACTATTCTTTCCATTCTCAAATCTAAAACTTCGAAAGCGACACAATCTTTAGCTGGGCTTCTGTTACAGCAAAAGAACAGGCAACTTTTAGAAGACTAGTAACTTCAACACTCTTTATCAGTTCTGTGCGTTATTCTCAATACATCACCCAAGGCAAAGCTCTGACAACCTCAGTAATCAGGAAGTATTTTTACAACAAACATTTAAAGACGCTTTCTTAAGGAAAGAGAGAAAAACAGAGTAAGAGTGAAGGTAAAAGGAGTCAGCTAAATGAGCAGGCGGCAGAGTGAGGATCCGAGATGTTGATGTGCAGTGCAAGAACACACACAAAACCTGAACAATTACATCAGGGGAGTTGGAGATTGAAAAAAAAAAAAAAAATCAAAACCAAACAAGTCAACATTCAAGAGTCAATAATTTCATTTCACTGGAGCAACAACACCTTGTCTGTCACAGCCTAGAAATGACTGTAAGATTCAAGTCCCAGGAACTGCCAAGGATTCTCCATTATCCTGACCATTCCTAGCTCAGGGTATAGAAATCCAACTGAGAAAAGTACTGCCTCTGATCAGGAAAAATAAGACAGGAAAAAGCCTTCATCCAGGCTGTGTGAATCTGCCTTCCAGACAGAGACACTACTTACCCGCGTGTTTTTCTTGTCGATTTTTCAACCAGTATATAGGACAGGGAAATATAACTAAGGATAGTCAGCCTAACTGTTGTTGTTGCACCTACAAATCTAAGGATTCTCTACATTCTTTACTCTTGTTCCTCAGTAATGTCTAAAAGCACCAACTAAAGCTCAGCATCACACCCTGCCGTGTAAGCTCGAAAGCTGCTCAAGAGATCTAATAGCTGAAGGATAAACCGAACAGCAAGAAACAGATGCAAGAACCAGACTACAAGTAAGAACAGTATTACCCAAAAAGTAATACCAGCTATGCACAGCAGAAGGGCAGCAGCTGAGACATGTTCAGGTGTGTTTTGCCAGGTTTTGCAAGTGAAGAGCGTGGCAGCTTTGTGGATTTGCAGACAGAGCTGCCTTCCCAGCAAGGGAGACAGCACTAGAGAAAGCACTGAACTGACAAATTACAGAATCACAGAATCTCAGGGACTGGAAGGGACCTTGAAAGCTCATCCAGTCCAATCCCCTGCCGGAGCAGGAACACCCAGAGCAGGTCACACAGGAATGTGTCCAGGTGGGGTTTGAATGTCTCCAGAGAAGGAGACTCCACNAGGGCAGAGTAGAGGGGGAGGAGAACCTCTCTGGACCTACTGACCACCCCCGTTCTCATACACTCCAGGATGCCATTGGCCTTCTTGGCCACCAGGGCACAGAGCTGGCTCATGGTCATCCTGCTGCCCACCAGGACCCCCACGTCCCTTCCCCTTACACTGCTCTCCAACAGGTCAGTTCCCAACCTATACTGGTACCTGAAATGACAAAGGCTGCCATAGCAGGCAAAGGACAAGCAAGAGATGATGATGATGATGATGTGACATCCACTCAGATGACAGGCAAGACGGGAACAAGCCAAGCCAGTATCTGGTGTCACAAAACAGAATGTCAGCAGGAATCGCAAGAAGATGGGTAATATAATCAAAGCAACAAGCCAAAAGACAACCTTCACGCCACCTATCTAAAGATATTTAAGGAGAATGAAAAAACACCTGAAAAAAACAAGGGTACGTATCAGATTTTTAGCTTCTGAGATTAGAAGGAAAGGTTAGAACTCGCAGATTTTGGAAAAGCATTGGCTTTCTGTAGACTCAGTTGACAGCAGTCGCCTGCAATTACAGAATCCTTTGAAAAAGAGGAAGATAAATAATTTTAGACATTTCTACCACCTTGACGATAGCTGATGGATAGCATTATTTTCATCAGGTAGGTTTCTCCCCAGAGAAGTGTAAAAATCTTCAAAGCCCTTTTTTTTTTTTTTTTAATTGATTTTCTAAATATCTCCTGATCTTAGGGGGTCGACTGACTGGTTCAGAAGGTCATACCTCTTTAAAAAGCTTCGTAGGCACTGCCACAGCCTTTTCTTCCTCCAGGTAGGATGCCCAACACCACGCTTGCCTTCCTTTAGATGGCACAGCTGTAATGAAGAAGAGAAGAATTCGGGAATCCTTAACTTCTGAAGAAATAAAACAATCAAATACTTTGAAGATTATAACATGCCCATCTCACATCCACCTTTTCTTAAATGCGTTCATTGGTGTTTTTCAGGACTTAGTTCAGGAAAAGCAGTAGCTCTGTAGGTTTAACGGCACCAGGAACATGAAGGCTCCCGGTTTGTATAGAAAGGTTTCCAGCACTTCACATCTTGATTAGTAACAAGAAAAAACCCTTTCAGGTGACAAGAACAACTTACAAAGTCTTGCGCCCTGTCCCCTTTCCCTTATTGCTCATAAGAAGCATTAAGATACACAAATTTGTGTAAAAATGTGCAAAATAACTAGTCCAAATCACAAAAGCACCTCAATATTTCCATTTTTCTTTTCTCCAAGAATTTCTTTTCCTGGAAAGCCTTTTCAGCCGGATGGCATTCATGATTTTTTTTTTTTTTTTTTTTTTTTTTTAAATCACAGTAGAAAGACTATTCTTTGAGAGTATTCAGGATGTTCCTAACCCACTCCATCACTTGAAATAAGCCCCTTAAGTAACAGCCTGGCTAAGCGTTGTTATGATTAAAACATGAACCACAACAATAATGACGCCAAGCTCTCCTGCAGAAAGCAGATCATGGAAGCAGAAGATACCAAATTTCAGAACCACAGCAATCGCTCGACACTATTAAAGCATGTTCATTCTATTTGTGATTTACCCAGTTTTTATCTATTCCATTTAAAAGATGTGCTGCTCAGTACAATGACACCCAGTTATATACTTGCTTCTGAATATAAATCAGTCTTTTACACTCTCCTGTGCTCAACTGACATTTTCCCCAAACAAAACAAAAAATGAAAAACCAGAAGAAATGGGCACAGATCATTCTGTCAGTGGATAGCAGTGATTTCCACAGAGCATTGGCTTTGTGCTGGTACCTCACGTGCTTCTTATCACCTCGGCTTCGGAAACAATTTTAGAAATTATATTTATATTCCAGGAGTAATTCTATCTCAGGAAGGAGATCTTCCTTAACTTTTATGTTAGCAGAGCTACTTGGAGCTCCGGGCTGATCAGTGGCCCAACAACTTCTGCTACTGGTCCCGTTCTACCATAAGAAACACTTTGCAGGGCAAGACACAGGTTTGTGCTTGGTGTTTCACTGAGGTAAAACGGCTGCTGATTCTCCCCTTCTTCGTCAAATAGCTTGAAAAAAAAACCTACACACTTAAAATATGTTTTTTTTATTCTGCTTGACGCAGTGTGTGTCCCTTTGGACTGATTATAGCAATTATTCCTAAACAGTTCCATAACCATGTCTATTCCCAGCACATACAGTAGACACAGAATTGATCCCCAAGGAAGCAAAAGTAAACTTCCGTTTCTGCTTAATACATGTCTTTCAACATCTGGGAACTCGATGGGCCTGATTCCCTTTAACCCTGGTACTCTTTAGAGGGGTGAAAAAAAAACACCTATGATGTGCATCGATTGCATTTACAGTCACTACATCCTCCTCCACCCCTGCCAGAGGTCTATAAACTGCAAAAGGTAATCAATCATCTCCCACTGATGGGTTTTCCCCAGTTTACACTTGGCTCTCTGTTTTTCAAGCTTTAAAACTTAATTACTATAAATAACACTGTCACCACTCTCCTTTTACAGAACTGACAAAAGCATATTCAACAGGGAAGAGCAAATCAGGGAAACAACACTGTCAAGCCACCGTGAGAGACAGGTGTCACCTAAAGAATTGAGAATTGAGATCTTTATTTCATAAACTAACTTACTTTGTTTCAAAATTGTTATTTCCCCTTTTCTTTTTCTCCTGGTTCTCTGTGAGACTCTCAAGATCCTTCCTTCAGGTTTGTCCTCCTAAATTAAAAGAAAAGTACAACCATCTCATTAGTTCAGACGTCTAATATAGTAAAAACACAGACACCCAAGGTTTAACTGTGACTTCATTTAAATGGCTATGGGCATAGCTCTCCACCACCTCAAGCAAACCTGTAGATGTCTAATAAAACCAAAGCCATCAGTGACAAATCACAGCCAACAGGGTGAAAATGACAGCCAGGAGGACTCTCAAGAGCCAGGACTCAGCCAGCCTTCTTTAAACCACAAAGCCTTCCTCAGGCCTGGTTGAGCCGGAGATAAATAGCATTATCTGTGATACTTTCACGCTTCCAAAATCATGGAGTGGTTCGAGTTGGAAGGGACCTTAAAGATCATCATAAGTTTATTCTAAAATGAAGAATAAATCCAAATGGAAAAAAAGCCAAAACACCACAGCACGTTACACTGCCACATGAAACAACACCAAATCTTCAGCTATGACTTTCTAAGGTAAATTACAATAAGAAAATCTAATTTATTCTCCTCTTAACTATAATGTAGCTTTATTTGCAATTAAATTATCAGTCTACAGTCATTTATTCATGTGCAGAATGACAAAGTAACAGGTGTTGGGAAATAAGTACTTCCATTTTTCTACACTGAAGACATCACAAACCTAAGTTAGTATTATATTTCCCTTAAATTCTTTTTGTTCTGTTCTTAAAACAGGAGGGAAAGGAGATTTAAAAAGCCAGCTATTATCAGTTCATTGTCAATAATTACTTATTATTAGCATAATTAAATTGGCACGTGAACCAACTACTTATTGTGGCTCTGAGAGAGGGATGCCATCACTTCTCTTTGCAGGCTGATGTCTGCAAAGTTGTCTGATGCAGTTACTGACGTTGCAAGAAAAGGCAAAACTCCCATCAAAATACTTGCAGGAATGGGTTTATGCTGCATACTAACAGTTTCATCAGTATTCTCCTTCCTCTCCACGTTATCCCTGGACTCTTCCTTGAGAGGTAACTTTGCTTTTCTTTTCCGAATGCCTTTGGAATCATCTTCGCCGTTGCATTCCACGCTGGGCTTTTCCTCCTTTGGTTCTCTATTATGAGAGTAACACAAGGACACAAGGCCAAAATCCTTACACCTCTCATCTTCACAAAACAAGTAAAAAGCGAGTAAGCCTGAAGGGTCAAGTATTTGTTAGGTCCCAGGGTGTTACACTGAATATATTCTTGGAACTACCTCTGAAAATTACATCTGTCAAAAGCATTAAGCCCAAAGACACAGATCCAGTTGGAGAAAGCTGGTATGTGGATGTACAAACTGCTAAACAAGCACATCCAATCAAGACAAATTTTAGCTGAAGATTAAAGGAAAACACACAAAATCAGATACGTGAAAAACCGCCGTACTGCAGTAAGAGGCAAAACAGAATGGATGTACTAACACAAACCTTCTTTCGTGATGAGATGGAACTGCAGCAGCTGAAGGAAAAGGAACTGAGGAACTACAGCACGCTCGTGCTTTCACTCACTGGCATCTACAACACCGCTCTTGCACTTAATTGCAGTTAGCTTACCACACCAACCAGCTCATTACTGATTATCTTAATTCCAGTGATTATGAATCAGGGTGGGAGTCTGACACTGGTTCATGCATCCCATAGACCGTTTTACTGATTGCATCTGACAGCACAACTCAGAGCAAAAAAAAAAAAAATAGATCTCCTTCAACATCAGCGTTAGACAAAACCAAACGCTCTTAGTGCATTTAGAGGAGAAACAGTGAAAGAATGTTATAAACCCACGGAGACTCACCAAAACATGGCTGCTTAACATCTCCCCTTGTCCCACCATTAATGTTTTATCCCACCACTCGTATCTCAGGCTGCCTTTATGTCAAATTCTTTCTTTCTATGCTTCATAACGGCACCTACTTGTTTTTTACTTGCTGGGCACATTTCTGGCTGCAAAATTTCCCTTCAGGAACAAATTCTTCTACGGTACCATAGCGATAACAGTTTTCACAGAAAACAAGTCCATCCATTTTTGCAGTTTCCTTCAACCTCGTGGAGATCCCTGTCTTTTCTGAAAAGGCTGAACAATGGAAAAAGTAAGTTCACTTAGGTAAAGGCAATCCATTTCCAAGCATCCTCAGCAGGCGCTGAGTCAGAAAAACAGAAGTCACACCACTTGTTAGAATGGAGAACTGAGAGTTAAGTATCTGTACGGGGCCCATGTTCCCGACAAGCACGTTGGGTTCTTCATATTGCAACTCAGAATCCACTGATTTCATGTTTCTGTCACCAGCAGTACATCGACACCGCTTGACGTGGCTGCTCATGGAAGGAATGAGGTTTGGAACAGTCACCGGGCTTACGGCCCACAGAGCCATCGCTGCACAGAGCCCATCACCTCATCTCCTGCTGACATGTCTCATCCTGGCCTGTATCAGGTACCAGCGTGGCCAGCAGGAGTAGGGAAGTGATGGTGCCTCTGTACTGGGCATTGGTGAGGCCTCACCTCCAGTGCTGTGTTCAGTTCTGGGACACTCACTACAAGAAGGACATTGAGGTGCTGGAGCATGTCCAGAGGAGAGCTACCAAGCTGGTGAGGGGTCTGGAGAACAAGTCCTGTGAGGAGAGGCTGAGGGAAACATTGTTGTTCAACCTGGAGAAGAGGAGGCTGAGGGGAGATCTCCTTGCCCTCTACAACTCCCTGAAAGGAGGGTGTAGAGAGGTGGGTGCTGGCCTCTTCTCCCAAGGGAATAATGACAGGACCAGAGGAAATGGTCTGAAGTTGCAGCAGGGGAGGTTCAGGTTAGATATTGGGAAGAATGACTTTACTGGGAGAGTGGTCAGGCACTGGAACAGCCTGCCCAGGGAGGTGGTGAAGTCACCATCCCTGGAGGTATTTCAGAAATGTGTAGATGTGACACTTCAGGGCATGTTCTAGTGGCCAAGAATGTAGTGTTTTTTTGTATGTGTATGGTTGGACTTGGTGATCTCAGAGGTCCTTTCCAACCACGACGATTCTGTGATTTCTCACCTATCTATAGGGTCACTCTGGGACAAAGACTTTTGGGGGGAGTTATTTTTCAATAGGTGAAATTATTTCTGCAAGTATATCAGACTACATTCTACAGTCTCTCACAGCAGTAGCTCCAGACCAGACCAGGTTGCTCCAAGCCCCATCTAGCCTGGCCTTGAACCCCTCCAGGGATGGGGCAGCCACAGCTTCTCTGGGTAACCTGGGCCAGGCTCTCACCACCCTCACACCAAAGAAATTCTTCCTGGCATCTAATTTCAATCTCCCCTCCTTCATTTTAAAGCCATTACCCTTTGTCCTGTCACTGCACTCCCTGGTCAAGAGTCCCTCCCCATCTCTCCTGGAGCTCCTTCAGATCCTGGAAGGCTGCTCCAAGCTCTTCTTGAGCCTTCTCTTCTCCAGGCTGAACAACCCCAACTCTCTCAGCCTGTCTTCACAGCAGAGGTGCTCCAGCCCCCTGAGCATTTTCGTGGCCCTCTGCTGGACCCCTTCCAACAGGTCCATGTCCTTTCTGTGTTGAGGACTCCAAGTTGTAATGCTTTGCTTTGGATAACTGTCGTCTCTCAGTCTAAGGAGAGAACCTGCTGTGCCACTCTGCTGTCACACTCTTCTCATCACAATTTCAGCCTTGAGTAACCGTCGCCACACTAGAGACAGACCTACAGAACAGAGGAGCTGAGCTCTCAACCTTCAGACCTCCCAGCTGATGCCCAAACCACTTTCCCAGAGGGAAAAGTTTTTCGCGCAAAAAGTAAGACTTAATGGTGAGGGAGCCGCAAAGGGAAAAAATTTCATTGACTTTGCTTGTTGTGCTTATATTAATGATTTTTAGTCCAAAGATTTGAAGTCTGCTTTTCACAGGAGTAACAGAAGGCAATTTTTAAAAGAGAACTGATAAAATCTAATATCAATAAGGAAAAAAACCCCCGAGGTAGTTGTAAGCAATCACAAGACCAGTTGTGATATTCTCTTCCAGGCTGGAGACAGCATATCAAAATTTACAGGATTCATGGCCACGTAAACCAGCTTCCCTTGAACAAAGGTGTTTCCTTACATCAGTACTTTAAATCCAGGAAACACCTTCTTTGGTCGAGAGATACCACAACCGTTAGAATTTTATCATTCAAGATAATAACCATAAATGGTTACTACGGACTTCAGGCGTTCAAGAGTGGAATTATTTCTATTTAACTTAAAATGCATTCATTTTGACACCTATTCACAACCCCAGGGAGCATCATCAGAGACACTCTGTGCATTAAAGCAAATAAATGTTGGGGTGGTTTTGATTTTCAGTTTTATTTTGGGAGGCATTCTTTAAGAAAAACTGATATATTGAACAAAGTAACAGTCTACCACAGAAAGCATTTACTGCCTCTGAACTGACCTTCTTGCGCAGTTGGAACCATCCAGGTGGTGGTAGCAGTTGCCTTTTTAACACTTTCCATCTCAGTTTCATCCGTAATCACTTCCAGAGCCCCAAATTCATTCACTCTGAACTGTAAGACAAAACAAATAGCACAGAAGACAGTAAAAAAATTACTAGTACTCTTTTACGATGCCTTCACCAAGACAGTTTTTACATGGTGTCCTCACCATATTACCTGCTTCTGCTTATCCTCAAGGGATTAGAAACACGCAGTTCTTGTTTCTTTCAGGCAGAATGAAAAGTCATTTTGGTATTGAAAAACATGAATTTCCCATAGATTCTGACAAGGATGCCTCCACATGCAGATCCATCTCTAACTTACACACGAGAATCAAAAAATCAATAGCAGAAATTCATGGAAAATCTCTTAACCATAGGCTTTTCGGTGCCAGCAAAATAACGCGCTCCAGTCACTGAGTGGTTTTGCCGATGAAAAGGGAACCGAACGTCAAACGCAAACGCTTCACAGGAATTTCAGCATCCTCTGAAAACACAGCACTTCTCCGCTGTAAAGCGTGCATAAACAAACATCTCCAGGCAGTTTATGAGCTGTTTAATTACAGGCTGAACGTGGTATTACTGTCAGCCAGAAGCAAGGCTCAACAACATCCCACACACGGTGCTTACACAGGAGCACCGGGAGTTACATCCACCCTCCTGCCAGAAGAAAAAGCATCTTCCAAATGCTGTAACAATTACAGTGCAACCAGATGAAAATCAACTTCAGTGACCTGGATGGGGGGACCGAGTGTATCCTCAGCAAGTTCACTGATGATACCAAACTGGGAGGGGTGGCTGACACTCCAGAAGGCTGTGCTACTATCCAGCGTGACCTAGACAGGCTGGAGAGCTGGGCAGAGAAGAACCTCATGAGGTTCAACAAGGGCAAGAGTAAGGTCCTGCACCTGGAGAGGAAGAATTCCGGGCACCGATACAGGTTAGGGATGGACCTGCTGGAAAGCACTTCTGAGGAGAAGAATCTGGGGGTCCTGGTGAATAGTCAACTTTCCATGAGCCAGCAAAGTGCCCTGGTGGCCAAGAGGGTCAATGGAATCCTGAGCTGCGTAGGGAAGAGTGTGGTCAGTAGGTCGAAGGAGGTCATTCTCCCCCTCTGCTCTGCCCTGGGGAGGCCCCACCTGGAGCACTGGGTCCAATTCTAGGTTCCCCAGTTCAAGAAGGACAGGGAACTGCTGGAGAGGGTACAACAGAGGACCACAATGATGATTAGAGGCCTGCAGCATCTCTCTTAGAAGGAAAGGCTGAGGAACTTGGAACTTTCGGTTTGGAGAAGAGAAGGCTGAGGGGGGATCTGATCAACACATAGAAATACTTCAAGGGTGGGTGTCAGGAGGATGGGGCCAGTCTGTTTTCAGTGGTGCCCAGGGTCAGGACAAGAGGGAATGGGCACAAACTGGAACATGGGAAGTTCCATCTCAACATGAGGAGGAACTTCTTTGCTGTGAGGGTGTCAGAGCCCTGGCAGAGGATGCCCAGAGAGGTGGGGGAGTCTCCTTCTCTGGAGACATTCCAGACCTGCCTGGACACATTCCTGTGGGTGATCCTGCTCTGGGTGATCCTGCTCTGGCAGGGAGTTGGACTGGATGATCTCCAGAGGTCCCTTCCAACCCCATATCATTCTGTGATTCCGTGATCTCCTGGTTCTACCCTCAGCCTGACCTCCATCAGCATGAGAAGCCTCCGACTCCTCCTGGAACACAATCCTGTAGCAGATATGTCTGCTTCACCCCCTGCTTCCCCAAGCCACAGGTACCCCAGCATGGCTGTGCATGCTGAGCTCTCCACAGCTCACCCAGAGAAATGCCTCAGACCTGGGGAGTCGTGCTCTGGTTTTAGCCAGGGAGGAAAAGCAGCAAGAGCAAAGAAGACTCTACAACAGAGGTTCATTGCTGAAAAATGGGATAAACAGATGTAGAGAGTGACCTCCTGCACAGAGCCGTCACAGGACAGATGGTGGCAGAGCAATGTGCCAACTAGTGTCTACTGCTGCAAGCATGACAAAAAATGATCTAGACTTATGCTGGTTTATGAGTCCATGAAAAAATTCAACACTTCCAGAAGCCTCTTCTACCCACAAAGTAGGCGACAACAAAAAAGTAAAGGTAAGGGTTCGGTCATAGTATTCCCTCTATTTTTGGTGCTAAATACAGCCAAAGCAGTCCCCCCCATACATTTCCCTAGATGTCCCGAGAGCCTGGTGATACAGAGAAAGAAACCTTTGCCATCGAGCCAGCTTCTGAGAACAGACCAATAGCTTTCTGAAGTAAAAAAATGCTTCTACGTCACCAAACTCCTTAAGCAAATATATGTATTTGCACTGGATGAGGGATTTTCCTTAAACCTGTCTTCATCAGAGCAAACAGTAAATTCCCACTGATGGAAACAAAGTCAGGCCATTATCAAGTACTTTTAAAATAATCTCACAAAGATGCCTGATTTTTGTCACTTCAGTGTTTAAAGAGAACAAATTATAAAGCTTGTTGGGTGTGAATTTAATCCACTTGGCTTTCGCCAAGCGCCTCTGGAAATTTTAAGTAACCTCTTCAGAAGACAACCTTCCATCCCACCTAGAGGAGCCAATGGTCTTTACAAGATCAAGAGACAAAGAAGAGAAAGAAACCTCAGCAGCTTCCCTAAGCAAATCCACAGTAAGAATATAAATACAACATTTAGATAGATAATTTAAACTTTGAAGTGTTGTACTCCGGTAAGCAACAATGGCAAAAATACACATTTTCAAGACGCTGCCGTTCTTTTAGCACAAACATATGATGAACTGAGTTGACAGGATGAGACCAACTATCCGTGGGTAAGTATACAACACAACTTTAGATACCAGAAAGAAATCCCTTGGTGTGAGGGTGGTGAGAGCCTGGCCCAGGTTGCCCAGAGAAGCTGTGGCTGCCCCATCCCTGGAGGGGTTCAAGGCCAGGCTGGATGGGGCTTGGAGCAACCTGGTCTGGTGGGAGGTGTCCCTGCCCAGGGCAGGGGGATGGAACTGGATGATCTTGAAGGTCTCTTCCAAGTTGAACCATTCTATGATTCTATGAACTTACTGAGCTGCCTTGTTTAGCAGTTTCCACAAGGATCAAAAAGGAACTGAACAGCAGCTTCTTTCTAAGCATCACTGGAGATTCCTTCCCCTCAGAGCTGAGATACTTTTTCACATTCTCAGGAAATGATGCCCTGATATATCAGAACTTCAGTTTATATGACCGTTAGTTTAATCCCCAGGAACATTTTCATATTCATTCAAGAAATAAAGAGCACATTGAGGGAAATCAAGGCTTAAATACATAACGATCAAACGTTATAAATACTTTCTGAAACATTTCTGTCTGTCCTTCAACAGTTCTTCAACAGGGATCAAATTTACTATCAATAATCTTTTTTTTTTTCCTTTTTAATTAAATTACATTGAAATTTACACAGGAACTGGAGCAGTTATTGTAAGTCACTGAGACAAAGCCTTTTTTTATTGCAGACCACAGGATCACACCAAGTATTTCATAAAAGTTGCAGCTGCAACAGAGAAGCAGCCAGATTCTCTGTTACCTGTGCCTCTACGGAAAGCCTGTTCCTGAATTTCCTTCTCAAAAAAAACCAAAACCCCAACCTTCTTCTAACTTTCCATCTACACCTGTTCACAGGCAGTTTATACCCATTTGTCCTTCCATTGGGAAGAAATACATTTAATCCCAGTTTCAGACTAAGTCCTTGCTGTCACTTTTGTCTAACTCAGAGGAACAAAGATGAGACACTCTCCGTTTGCCGTTACTTGTGCCCTTTTAAGAGCGTACAAGATCTCATCCGTACTCACAGAGATCAGATCAGAATAAAGGCCACTATTGTTTTCTATCAGGTAAAAATATCATTTGGGAGAGCAGGCAGAAATAAAAGGGAAGGAAAGGGAGCAACAGTTGAAGCACAAAGGACAAAAAAAAAAAGAAGAAAAAAGCCCTACAGGTTTTAATGCATGACTTTAAAATAAATTAGAAAAAACAGCCAACACTACCATCTACTGGGCAAGGAAAGGACAAAGAGTTCATAGCAATAAATGCAATTGTTGCTGCCTTCTGGCACTAACCCCGGGAGTAAAGCTCACCTGGACCAGACAACAGCGACTGTGGACTATTTCAGAATAAACCTGGAAAATTAGTATGATCCAAAGGGAAAAATAACTGGAGCAAACCCCATCCTGGGCTGCAGCAAAAGCAGCGTGGCCAGCAGGGCCAGGGAGGGGAGTCTGCCCCTCTGCTCTGTGCTTGTGAGACCCCACCTGGGACACTGTGTCCAGCTCTGGAGTCCTCAGCACAGGAAGGACATAGAACTGTTGGAATGGGTCCAGCGGAGGACCACGAAGATGCTCAGAGGGATGGAGCACCTCTGCTGTGAAGACAGGCTGAGGGAACTGGGGTTGTTCAGCCTGGAGAAGAGAAGGCTCTGGAGAGACCTTAGAGCAGCTTCCAGTGTCTGAAGGGAGCTACAGGAGAGATGGGGAGGGACTCTTTGTCAGGGAGCAGAGCCATATGATAAGAGGTGATGGTTTTAAACTGAAGGAGGGGAGACGTAGATGAGATACCAGAAAGAACTTCTTTGGTGTGAGGGTGGTGAGAGCCTGGAACAGGTTGCCCAGAGAAGCTGTGGCTGCCCCATCCCTGGAGGGGTTCAAGGCCAGGCTGGATGGGGATTGGAGCAACCTGGTCTGGTGGGAGGTGTCCCTGCCCAGGGCAGAGGACTTGGAACTGGATGGGCTTTAAGGTTCCTTCTACCTCTAACCATTCTGTGATTCCATGATTCGACAGGAAAGGGTTTTTTTTTCCTTATGTGGGCAGGCACAAGCAGGAAAGGATTCATATCAAAAAACCAATACAAAACAAACAAAAAAAACCCCAAAACCAACCACAATAGGAACATTCTCTCCTGACTTCTGAACTGAAAAGTTAGGTACCATCAGAAAAAATGTACCTTTAGCAAGGGAAACTGACACCTCCCCAGCAAAATGCTTGTCCGCAGAAATGTTTATCTGCTTTATTCTCAAAGACTCCTCGGGCTCTTCCAAACCCTCCCTCCACTCCGAGTGCTCAAGAATTATCCTAGTCTCTCCACAGCACACTCGGTCTGCCTTATTATCTCCACCAGTGCAGGGAACTGCAGCTGAACAGACTTTCTTAAGGTGACACATAAATCAGAGCAAGAGGCAGAAGCCAAGGCCTGCCAAGACGACGCTTATTGATCCAGAAGTTGACCTACAAAGCAACCCCGGCTCCCAATTATCTCGGCCAGCGTATTTCTACATACCAAAGGCTAATACCTCATGGGGAACCCAAGCAAGTGACAAATTAAATAAGAAAAAAATAAAAAAAAAAGAAAAGAAAAATGGCTATTTGCCAAAGTTTGGTTCCAGTGAGTCGCTCGGCACCGCACAGGAAGGCAGCGGCAGATGCAAACGCTGCACTAACCTTCCCTGGGTGGGATTCACCTGCATTAATCACGAAACTATTCCTTCTTCCTCTCTGAAACCCTCCGCTCAATTACTGACAAGTCTAACAGCATCTACAGCAAATGATGCTGTAGCTTTTAGGGTAAAACAGCGTGCAATCACCTAACCAAAGACTCTGCCATGACTACATGTGAGGAAGCCCCATTAAAGATCCAAAAGCAAACTTAACTTCCAGCATTTTTTGGCTTTGGAGATTTAGCAATTTTAATAGTGAAATTTCCTTTCTAATTTTTCCCCTCTCGCCCTTTTAAATAAGTTAAAATAATTTTATGACAATGCAAAGTTTTAAACCAGCAATCAATGGCAATAAAACACAGTGTGAGCTAATTAATTCCATTAGATTACAACAGAAGAAAGTTACGCCCACATGGAAAAGACCAGGCCACTAAGTCCATCTGCTGGGGCTCAGGCGTGGTGGGAGAAGGTCTGTCGTGCCTTGCCTTCTCCCTGCACTGCTCCCTACCAACTTCCCTGAAGGGAATCCATCTTCCCTCTGGAAGTGGAGACAGTGATTTAACCGGTTCCCAGTAGTTGATGTTTCCCCACAGACACGCTGGGGGACTGTCCCCTTTGAGAGGGAACTGTCTCCCCATATCCAGTGAAGAACATGCCACTGCAGGAGGAGAGAAATAGCTTGAAATAGCCTTGCACTTAAAAAAAAAAAAAAAAAATCACC
>VXBJ01005181.1:156358-167108 GCA_013400055.1 Nycticryphes semicollaris
AAAAAAAAAAAAAAGACCAGAATGAGCTGCCAGGCCAATTCTCTCCGTATCTTTCATAATTCCGGGTACACTACTGTCACACCACCTTCCCTAATGCCTGGACCAAGGAAAGAATCTTTGTCCAAAAAAAAAAATCAGGTAACTGATGGTTTACAAATAAAAAGTGTATTAAAAACAAACCAACAAACAAACAAAAAAAAAGAAACAGAAGAACAACCGTCAAATGAAGCTCACACTCTCCTGAAAAGGACACAGTTAATCTTCTTACAGGACTTCTTGAAGTTGCCCTCAGCTACAGATCCCCGTGTCCCCCCCTCACTCTGTAGAGAAGCTTCCCCATTCCTCTACTAATTAATTCCTTTACTAATTAACCAAACCTTCACTTTGGTTTTGTTTCTTTTGACATAGGGTAACCAGAACTGAGCAAAGCCCATACTAGTGATTTATAGGAGATTCTTATATTTTCCTCCACTGTTCCCTTTTGTATTCCTCAAACATTTCCGTTTGCCTTTCACACAACGTTGCTTATTAAAATAAAATGGATTGTTTAAAGCCTAGACTTTAAACAACTACACAACTGGTCCGGGATGTGGAGGCTGATGACAGCCTGGGCAACAGCAACCACGAGATGGCCAAGCTTCAAATCCTGAAAGCAGAGAGCAAAGCCAATACTGAGACAGCAGCCCCGTGCTTCAGGAGAGGCAGATTTTGCTTGTTCAGAGACCCTCTTGGCAAGGTCTTCCAGGGTATACGGACCCAGGAGGTCTGGGTATCTCTCCAGGGACCTCACAGCAGGAGAAGGACGCATGCCAATGTGCCAGAAGTCAAGCCAACATGAATGAACCAGGATCCCTGACTTCATTCAGATGGAAAAGGAGGTTCACAGAGGGTGAAGCTGGGGAAACGTTACCCAGAGAACGTATGTAGTGATGTTTCTGTAGCATACAATGATGGAATTTGGAAACCCAAAGCTGAGCTGGGGAAGAAACTAAAGGCAACAAGAAAGGCTTTTGAACATGTGCTGAAAAGCAAATTACCACAGGGACAGAGCAGCTGATAAACTCAAGGAAAGCTCTGCTAATCAGAAACACCTCAACATGCTGAAGCAATAGGGTAAGAAGATCTCATGAAGCTCTACAAAAGCATGGCCCTGCACCTGGGATGGAGCCCAGCTGCACTGGTACAGCCTGGGGAGTGACTATCTGAAAGCAGCTTTGCAGAAGGGAACCTCCGAGCTGAACATGAGCCAGCAAAGGCAGCCACAGGCATCCAGGGGCTGTTCAGCACGAAGGGTAACCAGCAGGTTGAGGGAATTGACTGTTCCCCTCCTTAAAATACAGAGGAGACCACACATGGACTACGGTGTCCATCACAAGAAAGACAATGACACGGTGCAGCAAGTCCACCAGATGTCCACCAAAGCAAGTAGGGGCTGTAGCAGATGACCACAAGATGTAAGGAGAAGCTGAGAGAACTTGTTTGCTCAGTCCTAGGAAGAGGAGAGGTTTCACTACAGTCTTCCAGTAGTTAATGGGAGGATATAGAGGGGGATGGAGCCAGGTTCTGGTCAAGAAGCAACAAGCACAAGCTGCAAAACGGGAAATTTCAACTAAGTGTCTGTAGAAGGAAGAAAATCACTGTGAGGGTGGCCAGTGCTGGAACAGGTTGCCCAGAGAGACTGTGGTATCTCCAGTCCTGGAGAGAACCAAATCTGTATTGGACGTGGCCCTGAGCAACCTGGACCAAGTCAGCCTGAGGTCTGGTGTGACCAGGGGTGGTGTCATCAGGTCCTTTCCAAACAAAGTTATTCTGTGAGTCCAGTCTATGACCGTGATTAAAAAAAAACAAACCAAAAACAACCCAAAAAACTGAAGCACCACAGCCCCATATTCACAACACCTATATCCTGAATTTCAAACCTTTTTTGACTCTTTACTTTAGCAACAAAATTGCAGCAGGCACAGGGGATATACAGTGCTTTGAAAAAAATAGGTGTTTTCTAATTAATTTGTGAAACTACATTCAAAAAAATGAACTCTGAGAACACCTCATCCATGTTAGTCTAAACAGAATTATACAAAAATATTGACTATAATTAACAGGAAATAGGAGCGATATAAAAGCTGTATTTTTAGCTAACACAGCAGAGGACATCTTCTGGGGACATAGTAAGAAGTACCATAAAATACATAAAATATTTTGAAAACAACATAAAACTGTGGTAATTTACTTCATTAACTACAACCAGTATGAAAAGTGCATTTAAAAGCACTACTCCAATATAATGCAAATTTCTAAACGATACCAAGCTCAGAAGCACTCAATTTATTCATTTTTCCAAGCACTCACCTGACACAAGCAAAGCACAGAATATTATTAGGAATAAAAAGAACTAAGAATATGAGCCCATGTGAGTGAGGGACAGAGCAAAGCTTCGTAGCAAGGCAGTGACATAATACTCTAAATGGACTAAATTTTCANGTGAAAATGCTGTCGGAGGCTTAATGCTGGTATCAACGGACGTTTCTTCAAATGCACTTCGTAGCTTAGTGTCAAATCTAGGGCTACAAAGATGATGAGGGGCCTGGAGCATCTCTCTGCTGAGGAAAGGCTGAGGGACTTGGGTCTGTTTAGTCTGGAGAAGAGAAGGCTGAGGGGGGATCTGATCAACACCCANATAATTAACAGGAAATAGGAGCGATATAAAAGCTGTATTTTTAGCTAACACAGCAGAGGACATCTTCTGGGGACATAGTAAGAAGTACCATAAAATACATAAAATATTTTGAAAACAACATAAAACTGTGGTAATTTACTTCATTAACTACAACCAGTATGAAAAGTGCATTTAAAAGCACTACTCCAATATAATGCAAATTTCTAAACGATACCAAGCTCAGAAGCACTCAATTTATTCATTTTTCCAAGCACTCACCTGACACAAGCAAAGCACAGAATATTATTAGGAATAAAAAGAACTAAGAATATGAGCCCATGTGAGTGAGGGACAGAGCAAAGCTTCGTAGCGAGGCAGTGACATAATACTCTAAATGGACTAAATTTTCACCTTTTTTTTTTTTTTGTGAATTTTATGTCCTTGATTACTCCTAACTATACACTGAGGCGGCGCTGATTTATGCCACGATGCTGGCACTAAAAACTGAAGCAAGAAACTCCAGAGAGAGGAGTGACTGGGCTACAGCCCCTTAACTCAGAGCTGCAGATCCACTTTTTATTCATAAAAGCAGATACTTGCAGACCAGCTCGTGAAATGGCATTCTTTTGGCATTTATTTCGCTTAATAAAAACAAGAAAGAAGACACATCTTACCTTTAGGTCACTTCCTGGCAAAGTACCTATGCCATCCTTCCAGTCCATAGCACTAAAGACATCAAACTCTTGACCATTTCCACTGGAGGCAGATTCATTCATGATGCATGTACTGAAAAAAAAATTTAAAAAATATAAGTTTTTTAATGTGAAAATGCTGTCGGAGGCTTAATGCTGGTATCAACGGACGTTTCTTCAAATGCACTTCGTAGCTTAGTGTCAAATCTAGGGCTACAAAGATGATGAGGGGCCTGGAGCATCTCTCTGCTGAGGAAAGGCTGAGGGACTTGGGTCTGTTTAGTCTGGAGAAGAGAAGGCTGAGGGGGGATCTGATCAACACCCAGAAATACTTCAAGGGTGGGTGTCAGGAGGATGGGGCCAGTCTGTTTTCAGTGGTGCCCAGGGACAGGACAAGAGGGAATGGGCACAAACTGGAACATAAGAAATTCCATCTCAACATGAGGAGGAACTTCTTTGCTGTGAGGGTGGCAGAGCCCTGGCAGAGGCTGCCCAGAGAGGTGGGGGAGTCTCCTTCCCTGGAGACATTCAACCCCCACCTGGACACGTTCCTGTGGGACCTGCTCTGGGTGACCCTGCTCTGGCAGGGGGTTGGACTGGATGATCTCCAGAGGTCCCTCCCTTCCAACCCCTTAATATTCTGTGATTCTGCGAAATGCTTCCCTCAGCACGCTGGCAACGGGGACAACTGGTGACAATGAGGATGATATACACTACTGTAATAACAACAAGGGGAAATATTTGGAAAACCTTTAAAAATACCACCTGATATAGACACTAGGAGGCTGTTAGTGCGGCTGTACTGGACAGGAATGGAAAACCTCAAACCACAAATAAATTGACAAGGGGAAAACATGGTTCAGGTGCACCTGAGAAAAGGAGATGTTCTGGGGCTGGTAAGACAGGAGAGCACACCTCCAAGAAACACACAAACCTTGGTTAACAGAACTGCTTTTCCTTAACGTCGGCTACCACACCAACGGGGCTGCTTCAACCCAAATGCAAATGAAAATCTCAAAACGAGTTTGAAACACTCTTTTCATTTCCACCCTCACCCAAATATTCCTTGTCTGTTTCCAAACAGTTTCACTATATTTCCATAGGAGTTTGTAAAATTTATTTCCAGGTAGACCCACACACACACCCCAAAATCTGCAAATATCTATGAATGCTCTCTGAAAATCCAGAGTTTTCACAACAAAGAGACCGAGTGATATTCGCTCACAGATACCAAAGAAAGATGCAAACCATGCAAAAGTGAACTTAGATCATCCAGAAGCTTTTTACTGTAAGTCTGAGGAGAAAAAAGCTTAGATAATTTACTCTGTTGCATGAAAAATAAATCAATTTGCTTTTTTTTTCCCATCACAAAAATTCTGCCAACCACTGTAAAACACCACAACTAACCGACACTACTCTGCGTTTGGGTCTGCAACGTGGACTCCTTGTATTTCTCCTTGGTTTCCTCCTCATTTGTAGCAGATTTCTTTAAAACCCTGAGCAACACCATACTCCATGAGTTCTCCTCTTACACTACATCCACCACGCAACACCACCAGGAAGACAGGACCTGGACCTCAGTCAGTAACCACTCCTCAGGCTGAAAGCTTTAGCATCCCCCTCTTTGTTTTGAGAAAACTACACCTATTTCACATAGAATGGTTTGGGTTGGAAGGGACCTTCAAGATCATACAGTTCCAACCCTCCCACCAGACCAGGTTGCTCCAAGCCCCATCCAGCCTGGCCTTGAACCCCTCCAAGGATGGGGCAGCCACAGCTTCTCTGGGCAACCTGGGCCAGGCTCTCACCACCCTCACACCACAGAATTTCTTCATAAAACCTCACCTCCATCTCCTCTCTTTCCATTTAAAACCATTTCCCCTCATCCTATCGCTATGCTCCCTGACAGAGTCCCTCTCCAGCTCTCCTGTAGTTCCCTGACACATGACAAGTTTCAAGGGACAACCATGTGATTCAGCAGGTCTTCTCCATCCCTAATTTCACCATGAGAAAACACTGAGAACCACACCGTCCACGCACAAAAATCCATTTCAAAATATGTCGATAAATCCAAATAAATTCAGTGCAAACTGAGACACTCCCCCAGACCATCAGACAGTATCTTTTTAAGTCATTCCCAGGCAAAATCCCTCACCCTCCCTACCTTAGGGCAGCTCCTGCAATGCAACTTGGACCACACTAGCCTTCCAGTACCTGAAGGGGCTGCAGGAGAGGTGAGGAGGGACTTTTGATCAGGGAGGGGAGCCATATGATGAGAGGGAATGGTTTTAAACTGAAAGAGGGGAGATGAGATACCAGAAAGGAATTCTTTGGTGTGAGGGTGGTGAGAGCCTGGCCCAGGTTGCCCAGAGAAGCTGTGGCTGCCCCATCCCTGGAGGGGTTCAAGGCCAGGCTGGATGGGGCTTGGAGCAACCTGGTCTGGTGGGAGGTGTCCCTGCCCAGGGCAGGGGGTTGGAACTGGATGGTCTTGAAGGTCCCTTCCAACTCTAACCATTCTGTGATTCTATGATCTAAGACCCCAGAGTGCCACAGGTGTTACAGACACCATCTGTAACAGAAGCATTTGCGAAATAAATGACATGGGGAAAAAAAATACATCTTAGAGCCCACCCTACTTAGGCAGGATGTAAATCTTAAAATTAAAAAAAAAAAAAACCCAAACAAATAACAAACACATAAACTGGTAACAGAACTGTCGAAGGCATATTTCTCTCACAAAAACATACAGGTTATAAGTTAATTACACCTCACAAAGTTTCCTGAGGAAACAAATCAGCAAAACCAATACATTCCATTGTTTGACAAAGTATCCATTACTGTTTTCCTTTTGAAATTAACTCCCCGTCAAAAGGCACAATTTGCCCGTTTACACTCTGCGGATGACAGAAGTGTTCTTAGTGAGGATGAAAAGGTCACGGGGCCACGAAGATAAGAAATAAATTTACCAAAAAGGGATTACATTTAACAACATATCTTTTTCCAGCTTTGCCAAGTCTGAAGAGATGAAAGACGGGGCTGTATCCCTCTCCTAATGATAATAAGAAAGAGATGGAGACCAATTAAATTTGTCGCAGCAACTAAAAAAAAGGATGAAATCATCTCAATGGATACATCTAAATCACAGCACAAAAAAAACTGGAGAATGCCTTATCTACTTATTTTTGGTTGTAAAGCTCTGCTGTAATTCTTGGAACTATGTAACTCCTCCCGTGACGAGTTCATTTGCTGTCGTTCCTGTTGCTCCACTTCCCAAAAAGTCATAAAAATAGTAGATGCATGAGGGACAAGGTAACTGTCCCCGTGCCTGTCACTGAATGCCGCCCGATGTGAAGAAAAGGGCGGAGAAGAAAGAACCTGGAAGTGTCATCTTCCGAAAGCATCCCCAAACTATTAGGGAAAGAACTATCCCAGGCTTCCCCTAAGCTGTCACATCTACAGAGGAGCGTCCTACAGGTTCATATTTCAACGTTAACTTTGGGTTTAGACATATGGAACACATTCACTAAGATAAGCAAGAGTATAAGAGAAGAGAAGATGCATCCGTTAGAAAAACCTTCATTTTTACCAACCCGTTCAACACTAAGTGGGTACCTCACAGAGGAGAGATTTAACGAGAACAACAGCGCTAAAGCCGGGATCGTTTCATCTGGTGACAGACACTCGAAAGCTGTAAAGCAAAGAAACAGGAGAGAAGATGCCAACTAAACATTTCAACATAATTGCAGGGTTACGTACTGAACACATCAGGAAGTACCAGTGCAAGGGCTCGTTCTTTCAGTCGCTGCTTAAAAAATAAAGAAACAACTACCTGACACCCACCCAAATTTTGAAAAATCTAAGATATCACCTGTGAAGTGTCCATATGATTTCCAGATGGGACAGGAGAGAGACGTCAGCAGTGAAGCCAGCAGTCAGGACTGACAGATTGTCACAGCCTGTCTGTGACAGTCTGGGAAAGAAAGTTTATTTTCTTTTTATGCACCCCCAGGGCTTTTTGATTTTGACTTCGGAAGGTTTCTGTAGCCACCGTGACAGATCTGCCCCGTGCTCTGGTCTCCTCTCCCCAGCCAACAGCTCCTGTGAGCAGAGGCAAAACAGGGCATGTGGAACTGGTTCAATCAGCAAGTGCCACCAAGGCTGAGGTCCAAGGGACAGAGGTCCAAAAGGAGGCAATGTCCTTATGGAGCTGAGCCGTGGCCCCTCTTCCCAGCTGGGCTGGGTGACACCAGCACTAACAGATGTTTAGAAATCATAGAATCATAGGATGGTTCAAAGGGACCTTCAAGACCATCCAGTCCCACCCCCCTGCCCTGGGCAGGGACACCTCCCACCACACCAGGTTGCTCCAAGCCCCATCCAGCCTGGCCTTGAACCCCTCCAGGGATGGGGCTTCCATAACTTATTTGGAAACCGGTTCCAGTGTCTCACCACCCTCACAGCAAAGAATTTCTTCCTAGTATCTAATCTAAGTCTCCCCTCTTTCAATTTAAAACTGTTCCCGCTCATCCTATGATTCCCCTTCCTGATCAAGGATCTCTCCCCATCTCTCCTGTAGCCCCTTTAGGGACTGGAAGGGGCTCTAAGGGTTCCCTGGAGCCTTCTATTCTCTAGGATGAGCAACCCCAGCTCCCTCAGCCTGTCCTCACAGCAGAGGTGCTCCAGCCCTCTGAGTATCTTCATGGCCCTCCACTGGACCCATTCCAACAGGTCCATGTCCCTTCTATGTTGAGGACTCCAGAGCTGGACACAGGGCTCCAGGTGGGGTCTCACCAGAGCAGAGCAAAGGGGTAGAATCCCCTCCAGCAGGTGACAAATAAAGGCAGGAGGTGAGGGGTTTGGTTTTTGTCCTAACATCGTAGAGGGTTATCCCGGACACCTCCAAGGAGGAGGCCTCTTGGCGTAGCACCCACGGGCTGAAGGCAGACATTTAAAGCCACCGGGACCAGCCCCGTTTTCTTCCCGGCAGCCCCCTCGCTGAGCTGGGACCTTGTTCTCCTCTCTCTCTTTCTCACCCTTCGGGCTTTTTGCACCTGATTCTTCACGTGAACAAAAAACAACCACAACAGGGAGGGCGCAGGAAGTGGCAGAACACTTTGAGGCCGCCCACCCCAGTTTAATACGTACTTTGTTTTGCACCTGCTTAATGCTCGATTATTTTCCTATTTCGATAAAAGCAGTATCTGCAGATGACACGTTTCCTCCAAAATCCCGTTTTTCCCCGGTGTGGGGACACCTTTACTAGTTCTGCCCCGTTTCTATTCTGTGCATTGAGGAGCTGCTTCAGCAAATTTCACTCTTTCGCTCGTGAAGTTTATTACAAGTAAGTTATTTCAGAGGTGAGCTCCACAGCTCAGATGTGTATTCACAAAGGGGCCATGGCTTAAAATTCTTCGCCATTCTTAAAATCTGTAACAGAAAACCTGATTTCCTACAGCTGGTGTCCGTTTAGCATTATTTCCTCTGGTGTCTACTCTTCTGCCTGCCGGATTCTGCAAGCACACTCTGTCTCTTTGCTCCTGCAAACCTTGAAAGCCAAAAAAAGAGTATTTTCTCCACAAAGCACTTTCCTGGTTCCTTTAATTCTGCATCTGTGAGTCCTGAATGGAGCTTTACCCTACTTGGGTAGAAGACTCGAGCACAACCACTCTGACATCCTATTTCTTAGTTTCCCTTAATTCCTTGAACCCTTAATATCCTTAATTTTCCTTCCCCAAAAGTTACAGAAAACTTATGCTTTTCTTTATTGGTGCCTCCTTCCACCCCCTGTGCAGACCCCCTCTGGAGAAGAACTCTGACGCACCAAATCTTCACACTAAACCTATTTCAAATCATGATTTTTTACCCTGATTTATTCAGTGTATGCCCTCCTCTGCTTTTGTGTGACTCGTGCCCTCCTCTTCCTCTTCTGCTGGTTCTCAGCAGCTTCCACAAACTCTGCTGTCCTGAAAAAATTGATTTTTCCACTTTCTAGCTCCTAAAGGCACTGATCAGGTTACTGCATTTATAGACTTTGCCTTCTCTCCCATTCATAAAGAGCTCGTTATCTCCCATTGTGACGAGCAGTCCTACTGCTGGAGCACTAATAAGTGACAATTACACGCACACGATCACTTTCCCTGTCCCAGGTGATCCTTCCTCCCCATCACTCCCCACCCACCATCCCCTTACCAGAACTATTAAAAAACCCCAAAAGTAAATATAAATAAATAAATGGGGGAAAAATGGCACGGCCCACAAAAAGCCAACCCTCTTTCTTCCCGGAAGAGGTGATGCACCATAAAACCGACCAAGTCAGAGGAAAAGGATGCACCATGGAATCATTTTCTGAAGGTATTAGAACTTTGGAAAGCAGCACTCTGGAAAAAGTCACTGAAGGGCGGGTGAAACGTGCAGCGCCACAGCCAGCACCACCGGAGTTCACTGCCCAACGGGCACCAACAAACCAGCCCAGGGGGCCATTGCTGCAGCCACCTTCATCAGAGCAACCAGTTCATGGGACCAACCTGGAGCACAGTCACAGAGTCACAGAACTGCCTGGGTTGGAAGGGACCTTTAAGACCATCCAGTCCAACCATCAACCCAACTCTGATAAAACCCATCACTAACCCATGTCACTCAGCACTGTGTCAACCCGGCTTTTAAATCCCTCCAGGGATGGTGCCTCAACCCCTGGGCAGCCCATTCCAAGGATTAACAACCCTTTCCATGTCAAACCTGTTCCTGATCTCCAATCTGAACCTCCCCTGGGGCACTTGAGGCCCTTTCCTCTTGTCCCATGGCCTGTTCCTTGGGAGAAGAGACCGACCCCCCCTGGCTACCCTCTCCTTTCAGGGAGTTGTAGAGAGTGAGAAGGTCTCCCCTTTCTCCTCCTTTTCTCCAGGCTGAACACCCCCAGCTCCCTCAGCTGCTCCTCACAAGACTTGTGCTCCAGACCCCTCACCAGCTCCATTGCCCCAAGTGAGATGAAGCCGGTGCCAGCAGCTTCATCGGGGCTGCTGAGGTGACACCAGAAAAACACCAGTACCCACCAGGAAAATACAAGCACCCGGCAACCACCCAGAGTCAAGCAGAGCTTTTTCCTACCATCACCCACTACTTTCAGGGAGTTCCTCTCCTACAGACCCTTCCTCACGCAAACTTCTTGGGAACACAGTGACTTCCTGGGTAAAAAAGCACCGGTTTCCTCACCGGCTTTCAAATCTGCATTAAGAAAAGCGATGCTGAGCACATGCTAGCTCCTAAAAGTGACACCACCGGCTGAAGTTTGCATATCCCGAGTTTTCATCCCGCTCTCCACCTGCCCCCCAGCGCCCAGCACCCATTAACAGCCAAACCGGCCAGTCCAACGCCGCTCGGCTGGGAAAATTGAACAAAAACAAAA
>VXBJ01005182.1:9501-67188 GCA_013400055.1 Nycticryphes semicollaris
GGGGGGGGGGGGGGGGGGGGGCTCTGGAGCCCAGCATGGTGACAACGTACTTCTGGGAAGGTATTTGGGCAGATGTGTCACAGCTGCACTCCCAGCAGTCTGAAGCCAGGAGATGCTTGGGTTGCAGAACCGAGGGTCCTGTGTGACCACGGTAAAGGCTGCCTGCACAAAATCACACGGAGAATCCTGCTGCCTTTCCACCCCCCCAGCGCCTGGAAGCCTTGAAACATTTCCTCTGCAAGTGGTGTAAGTGCGCTGATTATTCCCAGGAAAGATTTCTTGAAATAATCTTGAAGGAATGAAAGGTCACCGAGCAAGGAGGGCATAACTCTCCCAACTGGATAATTAAAAAAGAAAATTAAAAAGTGTGCTAAGGTTGAGATTGACTTGTGGCCATGCTTTGAAGATTAAAGGGGCTTGTTTCATTTCAGCTGAAGGAGGCTGGGGTTGGTGGGAGGAGGAGTTGTGGCTGCTGGAAGCTGCGTTTGCTGTTTGCCTACTGAACCGTGCACCGGACCCCAGGATCACTGAACACGAGTTCTGCTCCCTTCTCCTCCCCTCTCTTTGAGGTTTGCAGCTGGAGTTTTCAACCTGACTGCTCGCTGTTTGGTGCAGGTAGATGCTTAGGCATCCGAGCAAATGGTGTATTGAGAGTTCAAAACTGTATGAACGTGTTTTATTTCAACACGTTTTGCCTTTAGAAAATGAAAATAATGGCAACTTCAGCTAAAGAGTGGAACTTTCCATGTTCTTTTTGCAGTTTGTAGCAAGATCAGTCTGTTGGGGTTTTTTTTTTCCTGTACAGAGTTTTAATCTGCACTTCTGAAACTATTTACAGTCACAAAAATAAAATATAAATATATAGAGAGAGACATAAAGGTAAAATATGAGTGTGCCAGCTAACTGCTAGCAGAAAAATAATGCCAAAGTAATACCAAAAAATTACCATATTGCAGTTTTCGCAGACAAACCCAGCAGATATTTCAAGTCTAGACTTAGTGAATAAATTTGCATATCCACTCCGGTTTGTGATCTGCGGCACTGAAGGCGGCGGAGCTGGTCATGGGTTCTGACTGGTGGCTGGAACCCGTGCGTGCACCCGGGGCATGTTCCTGTGCTGGGGTGTTGGAAGAATGAGAGATTGTGGTCCTAGATGTCAAGTCTTAACTGCAGAGTCCCCGTTAGTAGCTCATTAAGAGTAGGGTTCCCTCTGTTGAATTATCGCAGACAAGAGTTTGGGCCTGAAAACTTCCTCCTTCTGAGCGTATGTTGAAGTTGACAGCGTTTCCTTGGACATCTGGGAATACTTGAAGTTAACGATGCTTTAAGGGTTGGAGTCAGCAACCTCGCATGATGCCATGTTGGCCAATAAACAGGTTGTACCTTTGTCTTAGAAGAAAAATTATTTGAGCTTTTGCCTTTAATTACAAACGTACCTGGAGGTCCAGGAAAGTCGTAGGCGGCTGACTTAGTTCATGGACGCGGTGAATACAATAGCGGGTCACAAAAAGCACATTCTTTCTCCATTAATTTTTGGAGCACTTTGATCTGGGCCTGTGGAGGATATGGCTTTGGCTTCACTAGTCTTTTGTTGTTGTTTCGCCTTGAAAATGATTTTCTTATTTCTTGCTCAGAAATCAGCCGTAGGTAATTTAAAGGTACTTCCATCTTGTAATTACTTCTTTACATCGAAGAACCAGCAGTCTCCTTTGATGTACATCTCAAACCCTAGATTTTTTTCTTACAAGTATTAAAAATTACACAGTTGCAGGAAAAGTTGTGTAAGGAAAACTAATCCAAGCTGGAACTTGATTCAGGATTTAAGGAAAAAAAAAAACAAAACAGTTGGGCAGAAAGCCTTGCATTCTCTAAGTGGAAAAGTGGAATTTGCTTAGTGTGGAGTGTCTGCAGGTATCTGAGACGTACATTTTAATGGGTTGAGTGATGTCCAAGGGTTACATATAAGGAGTACCCAGGACCAGGCATCGCTCATTGAATTAAGCCGTAAGCTTTCAAAGCAATTTCAGGAATTCTTTGTGTACATTCGATACAGCGTTAGGCAAGAGAAGAGTAGATGTTTTCACATTAAAGCATAACTTCTGGTAAGTGCTTTTTCAAGGAATTTCTAATTCAGTGGATTTAGAAATGTCTCTATAAAATCAAACTTAATTTCTTAGTCTTGCTCCTATTCCAAGTTGTGGGTGGAAATGGATCCATCTATTCTATTAGTGCGTGATGCTGGGTTTTGGTGTCTGCTGTATTATATTAAGTGTGTTTTGGGAGATGTTCAGGGGACTAAATTGAACCTTCTCACTGGTGTAAAAGATTACATATTTGTTACGACTTGGGTAGGAAGAATACTTAAATTAGAAGTTAGTTACAAAAATGTAGTCGGGAGACTCATTTGACTGTCATAAATGAAGCATCCTTCACCTCACCCTCCTGATAAAACAGGATGTTCTCACAAGGAAGATGTGCCTTTTTCTGACAGCGCTGCTCTGAGAGGGGTGAATTGCAGGAGCTATTCAGTACTTGTGAGGCATCTGCTGTGCTTGCTGGAACAGGCTTTTTTTTAAATTCTTTTTTTGTAGATAACTTGTGAAACAGAGAACCTCTTCTTAACAGGTTTTTTTTTTTCAGTGTCTGCATCAGACTTGCCTTTTTCTGTTGTGCCTTTTTCTTGTTACTACCTGGCAATATATAAAGGTTGAAAGGAGAGATTTAGTCACCCGGTGTTTGTGGTCACTGGGTGATAATAATACCAGTTTTGATGACATGAGATAACCATTACGTGCCATCCCTGTATACGAGACACGGTTTGCAGCTCAGTGGAAATTAGTGACTTGAAAGAACTTTGTATTGACTCCGAGTGCTGCAAAACTGTCTCAGAATAAATATTTGAACTCAAAGCTGCTTGTAAATTGTCAGTTAGTTTACCAGTGGTGCTTAACAGCAAACGTTTATAATCTGACTAGGGCATGCTGAAGTATTTCTTTCATCTTTAAACTGAACACTGTATATCTCAGAAGAAAGAGGCAAAAAATTGGATTTTCTCATAAGAATCAGAAGCAGACTCCTCCTAGGAGTAACATTCTCAAGCTAGGGAAATGCTCCCATCCACTTACATTTCAGATATTAAGCAGGTAATCAAAATGATGACTGGCTACGTAGGAACATCATGACAGTGCTTCCTACGCTGGAGCAGAGCAAGGTAAATGGTCTGCTGTGATTTCACTGATGGAAGTGAAGTGCAGTGACACATAGAGCGTCTCATCTGTTTCTTCCTGCCTGTCTTTCATAGTGTTGTACTTCTGAGGAGAAGGATCTTGGGGTCCTGGTAGATACTGAACTCTCCATGAGCCAGCAACGTGCCCTTGTGGCCAAGAGGGCCAATGGAATCCTGGGCTGAGTGTGGCCAGTAGGTTGAGGGAGGTCATCCTACTCTGCACTGGTGAGACCACAACTGGGATCCTGCCTCCAGTTCTAGGCTCCCCAGTTTGAGAGGCAGGGAACTACTGGAGAGAGCCCAGCATTGGGCAACGAAGATGATGGAGGGGTTGGAGCATCTCCCTGATGTGGAAAGGCTGAGGGAGCTGGGACTCTTGAGCCTGGAGAAGAGAAGGCTGAGGGGAGACCTTCTTCATGCTCCCAGGGATCTGAAGGGTGGGTTGAAGGAGGATGGAGCTGGACTCTTCTCAGTGGTTCCCAGTGACAGGACGAGGGGCAACGGGCACAAGCTGGGACACGGGAAGTTCCATTTGAATATGAGAAAAATCTTCTTTGTGGTGAGGGTGGCAGAGCCCTGGCAGAGGCTGCCCAGGGAGGGTGTGGAGACCTTCAAGCCCCTCCTGGATGCAGCTCTGAGTGATGTGCTCTGGGCAATCCTGCTTTAGCAGGGGAGTGGGACTGGAGGAGCTCTAGAGGTCCCTTCCAACTCTGACATTTCCCTAATTTTCCATGTTGAAGATGCAGTGTCACAGTTCCACAGCAGTGGCAAGAATTAATTTCTTAAACTTGCAATATTAATAGTAATATTAATAATATTCTTGAATTAACCTTCATCTCCAGCATGGCAGTGATTAAGTACCTATTTACTGCGAGGAGTTTTTACCAAACAACCTGCGATTAGGTCTGTCCAGACGATCTATCAGGGAAGCTGGATTTTAAGTGGAGGCATCCAGATTAGTCGGTGGTTTATTTGAACTGAATTATTGAGTGTAAATACTTAAAGTAATCAGAAATAAATCTTTTGAATGATGAAATTATCCACTTGCCAATGATGAACTTTGGAGTGATTAGTTTTAATTGTAAGGTAAACAGATAAGTCTTGTTTAATTGGACACTTAAGTAATGTTCCTTGCATTTAACTCAATTATACTTTGAACACTGATATTCAGGGCAAGCAGCGCTTCAGTCCCTGGCATTGTTTAATACAATCATAGAAACACAAGATTGGAAAGGACCTACAAGATAATAAATCATAGAAGTTTTAATTAAATAGTTTTTTTTTTTAAAAAAAGCATAATTCTGGAGAGTGGCATGAAAAAGCCACTCTCAAAACCTTATGTTTTTTTCTTGCCATTGATCGCTTGGTCCTGTTGCTCCCAGGGAGCACATCAAATGGCTGGAATAAAATCATTTCCAGCATATTCCTCCCAAGTGCTGGGGATGAGTAATCAATGGTGCAGACGATCTGTGGATCTGTGGCCGCAGCAGCTCGTATTTTATGGTCTTAAGCTACGAAGATGCTTGAATCAAGGGCTGTGAGCGTTCTCCGTATTGAAGTTGGAAGATGTTTCTGTTTGTGAAAACATTGGGAATTCAGAAGTAAATAGCAAAGGAAAGACTCTAGTAATTGGAAGAGGAGCAAGTGGAGGAGGAAACTTTTCAACATCTCTTTGCAGTGGAGATTAAATGCTGGAACACAATGTGGTTTTACATACGCACACATAGCATAAAATAATCAGTGGAGTTAATTGGCTTCCTTCTATGCATTCTTAGTAAATGATGAATAAAGAGTATGGCGCATAATAAGCGTCAGCTTTCAATTAAATGTGCCCTATTCAGTAGTTGGTTCTTTGATGCAAGAACAAGCACATGCCGATTTCTGATCTGCTGCTGATCCGCAGCTTTCAGGTCTTGATAATTAAAGAAGCTCTGGCCGCCTGTGACAAAACTTCTTAAACTTGGGTAATGCTGACTTTGCTCCCTAAGCGGAGGGAGCTAGATGGCGCCATCGGCCTGGCTTTTGCCTCTGCAAATTTGGGTTCAGAAGGTGCATTTCAGGTAAAGTGAGCTAATTTTCTGCCCTGGAGCACCGAGTTCTTGGCCTGCTCCTGCTTGGGCGCTGCCTGTATATGTGGGCAGCACCTGGTAGGTGGGTCTTAATTTCTGGTGGCCTACTTTAATTATTACTTACTAGAAGTGATGATGTCTCGTTAATGCCACAAGCACGTGATGTATTTGGAGAGGTAACCCCTTCCCTCGTGGGGTGAGGGGATGGGTACAAACTTGATGGCAAGTGATAATTTGAGGTGGGGGCTGTGATGTGACAAATCATAAAGTGATTTTTAGAAGTCCAGCTCTGGAGTACTCAACGTAGAAAGGACACGGACCCGTTGGAATGGGTGCTCGAGTACTTCTGCTATGAAGAGAGGCTGAGAGACCTGGGGTTGTTCAGCCTGAAGAAGAGAAGGCTCTGGGGAGACCTTAGAGCAGCCTTCCAGTATCTGAAAGGAGCTAGAGGAGAGCTGGAGAGGGACTCTTTGTCAGGGAGTGGAGTGATGGGACAAGGGGTAATGGCTTTAAGTTGGAACAGGAGAGCTTTAGATTAGATACCAGGAAGAAATTAATTGCTGTGAGGGTGGTAAGACCCTGGAACAGGTTGCCCAGAGAAGCTGTGGCTGCCCCATCCGTGGAAGTGTTCAAGGCCAGACTGGAGGGGGCTTTGAGGGACCTGCTGTAGTGGGAGGTGTCCCTGCCCAGGGTGATGGGGTTGGACCTTGATGATCTTTAAGGTCCCTTCCAACTCTAACCATGAAGTGTAAGGGCAGTCTGAAGACTGTGCTGTCCTCCTGCAGAGAGGGGTAGGTCAAGGGGAGAAGAACAGATCCATGCAGACAGACTGCACGTTAATTAATGGGGTAGTTTACTTATTGTTTCAAGTGTCTCACTTCTATTCCTGCCTTCTCTTCCATCTCACTTTATTCTGCAGCTCTGAACATCACTTGTGTGCCCTGTTTTCCATTAGGCAAGTGAAGGAGCCCAGCACGAGTTATATCGTGTGTTTTCCATTCTTGGTGAGGTTGTGGATTGCTAAACTTCTGTCTTGTGGAACAGAACTTTTGAGATTTGGGACCTCTTGAAAACTGGCTAATTGCTAATAAAAATATTTCCGTGCAAGTTGCACAACGGAGGCTTATGGAAATGCTAACTTGATGGAGAAAATCCCAACCCTGATTACAGCTGTTAAGAGTCAAGCATGTAAATGTTTATGCAACTTGAATTTTGGGGGCCCTGGCTGGATTTTCTCCCTGTAGGGTTGCAGGTTGTGCAAAACCCTTGAACCTCCTTGCCCGGGTCGGTGTGTTTGTGCTCTGTGTTAACTCGGAGCTTTGGCTGACTTTTTTGTAACTATGGCAGAGGCGTGTAGTAACAGTTTGTGACCGTGTGGTGTCTTCCTGCGTTTGGGCCGTTGTGTAACACGCTTGGGACTGTGATTGGACACAGGACAGTTATACAATGGAGTGAGCCCAACCAGATTATAAAAAATCCCGCTCCGGCATGTCTGCATCCCTTCGGGCTGCGGCTGCCAGCTGGGGCGGTGGCGCTGGGCTGGGCTGGGCTGGCAGAGAGAGCCCTCAGGAGCTGGCTGAGAAGGTCTCTAGGAGTTGGTACAGGTTTCTGGAGGTAAGAGCTTCTTTGAATTCAGATCTTAGTGGGGATGGCTACCAAAATTCAGCTGCTTTAAGCGTGGGCATTATTCAGTAAGAAAATGTCAACATGACAAACTTTTTTAATAGCTAAATTTCAGTATCCTAAAGATTTGAGGACTTAATTTTTCATTTAAAAATTGTTATCACTGTAAAGAAAGCCTCAAAAGTACTTACCCTCTTTCCTGTTTACCAGCAAACTTTGGCTTCCTTTTAATTTTTAAAATGGGAGAAATTCATACATGGATTAAAAAGAGATTCTAAGAATATTTGACTCCAAAAGTGCAGCATCTTGTTTAGTTTTTGAAAGTTTCTTGAATTCCAAATCTCTTATTAAGTTACATTAAATGGAAGCAAAATACTTATTTCAAGACAAGGCTCATAGATCAACTCGGTGTAAGCTTTTTCAAGTGTGTGATCAGTTGCTGGTTTTATATTGCTTACTGGACTAGAATTGTTCTTTTTGAACGGGGAGTGAGTATCTGTTTCAAAAGCAGATAGAGGAATATCTAAGCCTTTGGAGAGGAACTTTGTATTCAGAGTTGAAAAAGTTGGCACATTACCCTGATTTGCTTAATAAATGGAATTTTTCCTAGATGAGTCTCTTAACTTCACCTTTGTTTTAATGTGATTAAGNCCAAGCAGAAGTACAAAGCAAGCTGAGAACAGAACCAGTGTGTGCTCAAGTTGCCTTCTGAGTGCTGCGAGGGAGCTTAATGAGCGGTGTATTAACATCCGTAATAACGTGGAGGTATCTGGAGTCTTAGATTATTACAGCTCCATGGGGAGACTCTAAGGACTGTATACTATTCCCAACCAAGTTAATGTGTGCCACAAGCAGAGAGGGAGGTGTGCTGTGCTGCAAGGGAGACTGTAAAGCAGGGATGTGTTTTATAAAGAGCAGTAAAGGACGGCGCTGTGCTGTTTCCGTTTTTATTCAGCGAGCGTCACCGCTGTCTAGAGAACGCTGCAGGTGTCGCTTGGTGTCGGTCACTTGATGTCAAGCTGTAAAATGGTTATCTCACTGCTCTGAAATGTACTCGTGTGGCTGCTTCCGTACAGTAGTTCTTGCTTGGTCTGTGTTAGGACTCTGTTAATGCAGACCATCGCGTACACATCGATGGCATCTCCTATCCCACACTGCCCAGAAATGTGGTAAAACTTACTGGAACAGTAAAATGAGAGAGTGATGGGGTGGAAGATGAGGGAGGAATGGCAGAGCAATAAAGGTTTTTTTGACCAAATTTCACCTTCAGGTTGACCTATACTTACTGGAAATACATTTCAGATATTTTTGTTTAGAATCACAGCCTAAATAAGCTCTTTTTGAATAACCAAACATGGAGTTTTTGCAAGCTGTGAGAGCCTTTGTTGATGTCTCATTCCGTTGGGTTTAAGTCCTCTTCTGAACAAGCTCATTCACACAGGAAGCTAATGAGATTTAGCTAATGTGCTTTAAATCAACAGAAGGTTTGAGCTCGGCGTAACTTTCCTGTGCATCTTTGTGTAGACATGCCCTAATAACATTGGTCAGTTGTTAAGACATACTATTCTGGATGGCGGTCAAAATACCAACTACTTAAAAATTCATTAGTGCCTACAAAGAAAGACTATGTTTGCGCTTTGAAGACCTACTTTGAAGTCAAGTGAGAAACTAACTCTGGACCGAAACTTCTTAAAGTGCCTGGCAGCTCTTGTTTTTTGAACCCTAGGTTTTAAAAAATTCAGGCCTATTTCAAATAGCACTACGTTGGCTGTTTCTTCTGCAGGTAAAGGCAAGCGATGTCTTTTTGGGAAGTGTTACATTAGGAATTTGAAGTAGGCTTTTCTTTTTCAAGTGTGGATGTTAGTTTGTTCTTGTTTGCCAGGGGGAGAATCTCCTCTTTAGCATTTAAGGATATGGTACCATTTTGGTGCAGTTTAATTTCACGGGTGCACTAGAGGTGCCTGGTAAAGACAAATCACGAGTACTTTTATTTTCAGACCAAAGAAGGCTCGGTTTCAAAAAGAGCCTGAGGAAAAGCTCTACTTAAGACCAAAGCGGGAAGATGGTTTTTACATGTAACAGAAGATTGAGCCGTGGGTGCTGTGTGACTCTTTTTGGGTTTTTTTTGTTTGTTTTTTCCACATCTTTGAGATGGTCAAAATCCCCTGGAAGGTTGAAAAAATGCCCTTGGTGGGGACACCTACGTATCTGGAACAGTGTGTGGGGTAGGGGCGCTGGTGGGCGGCGTATCCAAGTGCCAACATGGAGATGTAAGACGGGTGGCCAACACTGAGGCAATTGAGGTTGTGGTTTCGGGTCTGCAGAGAGGGCTTTGATTGCATCATGCAAAGTACTTGCTGGGCTTTATTAGCCTCGCTTGATGAACCCTTTGAAATGAAGAGGACCGTCCTGTTTTGTAGGAAGACACCAATCGACTTTTTTGGACAAGTTTGAGTAGCAAAGTTGCTGCTCTTTTGATTGCTTGCAATTTGGTCATGAGTATTTATAACCTCCCTTGATAACATGTTGGTTTGGTTTGTAACAATTTCTCAGGAACAGTTTTTCAGGGTTACTGTAGTTATGCTGATAAATAGCACATGTGAGAGCTCTGGCAGGCAGGCTGGAGAGGGAAAGGGGGGAATTCTTGTTTTAAGGTTCTTCTAGTATTAAAAATAGCTTAACTCGGGAGTTATAAAAGGGAGGACATGAAGAAATACAAGCCCCAGTGCCTGTGGCTCCCATCGGATGCACAGGAGGCAACGTGTGTCTAACAAGAGAAAGAGGAATCTTTGGGTTTTAGTACCTTATTGGCACAAAATCAGCACAGAAATTTTGTGCAATGAGTTTAACTGGAGCCAGTAGCAATCTGGAGAAAGCTGCTGCTCCACCATGAGCTGGGAATTGCCTTACTTCTGTGTTGAATTGTGTGTCTGGCCAGGGGTAGCTGTACCCTGTGAGTCAACTTGTCTAATTGGAGCCACCACAAAATCCCTTGCTGGTCTTGCAAGCGCGCTCCTCTTTCCTGATCAGTTTGGGACAGTGTTTCCATGAAGGAGTTTCTCCCCAAACTTCCCTGATCTCTTGGAGTCCATCCTGCACCTCCTGCAGCCATCTGCATCTCCCGGATACTCTCGTGCTGATCCGAGCCTGTTCCTCTGCTCCGTGGCTCCTGGTGAACGCTGGCTGGCAACCAAACTGTAAGCAGCTCTGTCCTGCAGCACACGGTTTCGTTGATACGTCCCCAGTGCTGTAGACTAGTATCAGCCACTTGGCCTAAATGCACTTTCTTCAACTTAACAAACTAAATGTGGTGTATTTGTTGCTGGCTTAAATCCCTCACAGCTGTCTGCCGCTACAGGAACTGAGAATTTATCTTTAGTCGTCGTTCAGAGCGTACCCTTTCCAGCAGCAGCTCTGCAGGGCTCACAGCGCTGGGTAAGAGTGGGTGAAGTGGATTTTAAAACTAACTGATTTTATCTTCTGCTCAGACTTGGTACATTTTAACAATAAATCATCCTGCCATGCAGGCAGTCCAAGTCTCTTTCCCCATCTCTGTTGTGTGTCTATTGCCAAAAATACAATCTCAGACATAGAGGATGCCTTGGTTTGTGTTTAAACACATCGTGTGCTTGAGTTTCAGAGGTGCCAAACACTTGAAATTGCTGTTAGAGGTGGTGGAACTCCAGATGCACTGCTGCAATTCAGGTTATTTGCCTCAAGTGGTTTTGAATTAGTTTAAAATTTAGGTGAAGCTAACCTTGGCTGATGGAAGGTTGGACGACTTCTGGCTTGCAGGAGAAAGTTGCTGTTATTCACATGAGTCTGACAGCTAATTACAAATAATAAATTGAAGATTGTAATTAAGCTGTCACCTTAATTTGATAGTAATCTCCTTAGAGCGTGCAACAGATTGAGCTCTCTTGGCTCTTCAGCCATCTGTAAAAGCCAGAAAGGTCCTGGGCTGGATCTGACACAGCTCCTTCCTTGGGGCGGCGCGACATGTGCTTTCCAGGTGCTGTACCTACATACCTCCATTATTGCTCCCAGGAGCTTTCCCATCACTATGCTCGAAAGAATGCACAGTTCCATCACCAGCTTGGTCTCTAACCATGCCTGTTGTGCTTCCTTTATGAATATTTGCAGTGTAGGGCCACTGAATGTGGGTCAGTTCCTGGTTTTTCCACGGTCAAGGCAGAGAGGAGAGGACCACAGGTACCAATTAACTAATTAATTCTGTTTCACACTTTTGCTATGCTAAGAGATAGGAGGGAATACACTTACTTTTCAGACCAGCTACGATTCTCCTACAACTCTTTCACCAGCTGGTTTTTGTGTGTCCCAGACGTCTTCCAGCAGAACTTGGTGTTGGAGGGAAAGCACTACAGCAAGCCACAGGCCTGGGAGGTGGGCAGAGAGGAACCCCTGATGAAATTCAACCAGGGCAGGTGTAGGTTGCTGCACCTGGGGAGGAGTAACTCCTTGCACCAGTACAAGTTGGGGGTGACCTGTTGGAAAGCAGCTCTGAGAAAAAAGACCTGGGAGTCCTGGTGGGCACCTGGTGGCCAAGAAGGCAAATGGGATCCTGGCATCAGGAAGAGTGGGACCAGCAGGTCAAAGGAGGTCATCCTCCCCCTCTGCTCTGCCCTAGGGAGGCCCCATCTTTAGCACTGGGACCAGTTCTGGGTTCCTCAGTTCCAGAAGGAAAGGAACTGCTGGAGATGGTGCAGCAAAAGGTCTATGAAGATGCTGAAGGGCCTGGAAGCATCTCTGTGCTGAGGAAAGGCTGAGGGACTTGGGTGTGTTTAGTCTGGAGAAGAGAAGTCTGAGGGGGGATCTGATCAACCCCCATAAATCCTTCAAGGGGGGGTGTCAGGAGGATGGGGCCAGTCTGTTCCCAGTGGTGCCCAGTGAGAGAACAAGAGGGAATGGGCACAAACTTGACCATCAGAAGTTCCATCTCAACATGAGGAGGAACTTCTTTGCTGTGAGGGTGTCAGAGCCCTGGCAGAGGCTGCCCAGAGGGGTGGGGGAGTCTTCATCCCTGGAGACGTTCAACTCCCCCTGGACATGTTCCTGTGGGACCTGCTCCAGCAGTTCTAGGGGGTTAGACTGGGTGATCCTCAGAGGTCCCTTCCAACCACAGAACATTCTGTGATGCTGTGAAACCACAACTCAGGTGAATTTCTGTTTGTCTTTACAAACAGCCCTGCCACTTTATAGAGCAGTAAAACGTTTGAGGTTGTCCAGCAGCTTCTGGCTGTGATTGTGGTTTTAGGAGGCCTGTTACCACTTCCGAAATGCTGCGACCCTGTCACACAAAGCATTAATGAGGCAATTTTAGTTTTGTTCAAACTCTCTGCCCGTTTCTTGTGTTCATCTGCTCAGCTTTGTGCTGGGTCAGCTCTCTCCTGTCCTCTCAACGCTGCTGCACGAATCAATAGAGAAAGTCTAAAGTATTTTGGCTAACACCTCTTGTGTGCTGGGCCTGGCTCAGTCAATAGAAATTTGTGGTCCGGTTAGAATATGGAAAAATGCTAACAGTTTTAGGAAGTTTTTGTTTTGAATTTGGAAATACACAGAGCTGCTACCCTCTTGGAGCTTCTGAGGGGAAAAAAAAAAAAAGCCACAGAACCTACCTCATTCTTACACTTTGGAAAAAACAGTAATTTTCAGGGTTGAAAGTCATTGTGACAGTCATGGAGGAACCTGAGCTCCAGACTAAGCTTCTTCCAAAGGGTTAACTTCTGCTTATTGCAACGGCAGGGCAATGAGCTTTGTCATATTGACAATATAATCCCAGGTGTGGTGCTGCCAGTCCCACAGCACCTGACAAAATTATTGACTCTTCCAATGGATGTTTAAAACAAAACAAAACAAACCCCCCAACCAAACAAAACCCAAACAAGCAGGCAAACACCAAGAACCTGTTGCTCCAAGCATGTGGCCTCTGGAGGTCAGGTTGGTTTTGTTTACCCCAATCTGTGCTTTGCCAAGCTCAGGATTCACATGTTAGAGGTTCTCAAAGATAGCACTGTAGAGATGAATGCCATCACAGCAAATCTGAATATTTTTATTTGTCTTTTGTAATTGTTAACTGGGTATTCTCAGAATAACACGGAAAACCAGGGAACATTTACAGTGAGGTTCAGCCAAGAACTAGATCGAATGATGCTGTTTTCAAAGAAAACAGGAGATCTGCATATTACAGTTGTCTGCTCCTTGAATGGACTTTGTGGTCTATTTTTCCTCTTTATGTATATATCTCAAATCTAGGCAGAGAAGAGTTTTCAAATTATTTTTTTAGGCTGACTTTCATGCAGTTTGGTACCTTATGAAGTAGTGCAGCCTGTCTTGGTATATGGGCGGATTGCTCTGTAGGAAAACCTTTGTTGTTTACTTCAGTGAATGTTCTTACTTGAAACAGAGGTTCCAGAGAAATGACTTGCAGACAGAAAGTAAAAGGAGGGAAAGAATCGTGGAATCACAGAATCTTCATGGTTGCAATGGACCTCTTAGATTGAGTCCAACCACACACACACACAACCCCCTACAATCTCAGCCACTAGAGCACGCCCTGAAGTGCCACCTCTACACGGTCCTTAAATACCTCCAGGGATGGTGACTCCACCACCCCCCTGGGCAGGCTGTGCCAGGGCCTGACCACTCTCTCAGTAAATAATTCTTCCTAATATCTAATCTCAACCTCCCCTGCCCCAACTTCAGACCATTTCCTCTGGTCCTGTTGTTATTCCCTTGGGAGAAGAGGCCACCACCCACCTCTCTACACCCTCCTTTCAGGCAGTTGTAGAGGGCAAGGAGGTCTCCCCTCAGCCTCCTCTTCTCCAAACTGAACATGCCCAGTTCCCTCAGCCTCTCCTCACAGGACTTGTTCTCCAGACCCCTCACCAGCTTGGTTGGTAGGTTTAATTACAGTCTTGAACTGTACATCTCCATCTCTGATGTGTTTTTTTTTTTTTTTTTTTTTCCTTTCAGTGAGCTTTGAAATGCATTGTAACTTGTTAAAACAAAAAGGGGAGCTCCCTTGGTAAGACAGAAAATGTGGTTTTAGTGGAAAATGCCAAGAGTAAGAACTACCACACTGTGTCAAACCAGACGCTCCTCTAGCTTTGTGTCCTGTCCTGATGGTATCAAGTGTGGAAGATTTGTGTGTTGAAGATCCAGAGTGGCCTTTCCCCGGCTGGGAGGGTTTTCCTCCTGTGAACTTGCACCTGGACTATCCCCTGCAGTAACTATTTGTCGAGATACTGGTCTTATCTAAAGCTTTGTAGGCCCGTGTCAGCTTTTGGCCTTCCTGGGTTAATCATGTATGAGCACTGGGGATAATTTGGTATAGAAAGAGATGAATGTTAATCAGTATCCTGGTGGAAATTTCACTTCTAGCCTTTCCATTTGATTCGAGGCAGAAGATAATTCAGCGTACTGCATGTACCGAGCTGCTGTTGAATGAGTTTTATCTCTTCTTACATGGCTTTTCAGCTTCTGATCAGTTAAATGTGTTACAGAGGGCTATAAAAGTCTGAGTCATCTTGTTTAGCTACACTCAGTTTGTGGGATAAGAGTTCTGATAAAAAGACTGATAACTTTCAGATAACCTGATCTTCTGCTCCCTTAAGATTTCCATTTCAATTTGACACTCGTGATTGCCAAATAAAAGTATTCTGAAAAACTCGGATTATTGTCTGTGCCATAAAGTGCAATTGCTGAAGAAAGAAGAGGTAGACTTGTTCTCCATGTTTTCTGCCCCCAGCCTTGAACACATGAAGGTAGTGTTTGTGTGTGTGTAAATGTGCACACACATACACACACACTCCCTCTCTAGGAAAATTAGCAGATGAGGCTGGTTTTGCCTGTTAATTTGGAGCCACTTGTTGATTATTATCTGGGAACCCTCATCCAACCATTATCGTTCCAGCTATTGTTTTTTTGGCTCTCAAGAATCCATACAAGTCACAGCTGCTTTGTGTGCTCTCCTGATGTAATTCTCAAGAACAATTCCCTAGGAAAGATCACATCTCCGAGGAGAAGACAGCAGTCCAACTGTTCTGCAATGGGAAGTGAAATAGGATTATATGGTCTTTTCTTTTGCATCGGTGGAGATGCTGGTTAATGCTAACTTAAGAGGCTTGTGGTGCCAGAATACTGTAAACCAGATCTCCCGAATGGCAGGTTTCCTGCTGGTGTGACTCTGACACTGGTATTTTACTGGCGTGGCTGGGTTTGTCAGGGAGGTGTAATTCTGCCTTTTCCTTCTTCCTTTCCAATCTGAGATGCTAAAGCTGCCAGACTAAACTACGCCTGTCTCCATCACTGATTTTCTTGGAGAATAAAATATGTCTATATTGACACAAATTCTTTTTTTTTGCTTTTATTCTCGTGTGCTTGAAAAAAAAATCCCATGTGCCAGTACAATAAAAGCAAACAGAACCCCTCAAAAAAACCTCCCCACCCAGAGACACCCCCCCACACACACGCTGCCCCCGGACCTTTAATGCGTGTCTGTCTCTTAGTCCTCTCTAACTTGGTGGTGTGGCCTCTCAGACCTGCCTAGGCAGCTTTGAGATGAATGGTCTGCAGAGATTGGAGGAGGCATTGCTGCAGAGATTGGAGGAGGCATCGCCGCTTCCCTGAGCATGGGCTCGGGAGCGGAGGAACTAATTCCAAGTTGCTGTTCGTGTCTGGGGATTTGCACCTTACCAAGGGGAAGTCTGGGGTTATTGTAAAAATGTCTTTCCCAGAAAGGCGTGACAGTGAGTGCTCCCTCAGTCTTAGGTTCGAGCGAGAAATAATTAATTATACCATCTTAATATTTATTTTAAGAAACAAGTCTTCATTAACCTCTTATTTGAAGGCTCTACTTGCCATTACATTTTGATTTAATTAGGAGCACCTCAAGGCTATCTCAACCTATCCCAAGTACTGTTTCTTATGGATGTGTATTTTCTCTCTTGAAAAGTTATATCACCTTGAAAAATTAGTATCTCTTTCACCTCAGGTAACCAGAATTTTCTAGCAAACAGCTATTAAGAGGCTCCAAGATATTAATACTCTGCCCCTAGCGGAAGGGTCTTTGTCAAGGTTCATCATTATTGCAATTACAGTAGATGTTCAAGCTGCTGGCATTTTTCTGTGCCACATTTTGGAAGGGAGGCTTAAGAGAAAAACCCAAACTCTTATTTTCTTGCTTTCTAATATACACAGAACGGTGGTTTGGGGACAACATGTCCATTAGCCGCGTTTCTCCCTGTTGCCATTAAGTTGAAAATGTCGTTAACTTGCTCTTAAAGCAATGCCAGCGTGGAGTGGGTTTTGCTGCCTGATTGTGTTCCCGGCTTTGCAGAAAATGTCACTCGATATGGTTTTGAACCAACCATTTTTCAGGTTCTGTCGTGTACTTCCATCTGTAGCTCCTTCTGTCTGCAGCTGCGCTTCCTTTTGTTGAAGCTTGGTAACCGTGGGGTTGCAAAACTTGGTTTGTTGAAGAATTTTCTACTCTGTCCTGGGGGTGAGTTTAGGTTCAAATCTGTTAATTCACGTTCCTTACCCTTGGAAATGGCAGCGGTGTGGACTGGCAGGTCTAATTTAAGGAACAAATGTGGGAAAACTCTACTGTAGTGACCCCTCTGGGAAAATAAGAGAGAACCAGTAACCTGTACGATCTTTCCTATTCCTGTGCCAAAGCAGTAGTGATACTAATTAAAATGCAGTTTTATCCTGAAGCAGTTGCTTCAACATCGTCGGGAAGGTTACTCTGAACGTCCCTGGTGTATCTGGGATAATTTTGGGTGAGGGTGTTCACCAGAAAGGGCTGTTCTTGTCTGTGTGAAATAGACTCAGTGGAAGTTGTCTGTGCTCCACTGTCCATCTAGGATGCTTTTTATTTAAAACCAAATTGTTTTAAAAGGAAGGATTTTGTTATACAGAGGTGATCTCGTGAGTAAGTCTACAAATCTATGGTCTAGAAATTTACAGTCTATAAATTTACAATAACAAGCTCTTTTTATGTTATCTGTAGATGGTAACCTGCTAATTATTAAATCCAAAAGGAATGATAAGAGTGGGTGAGTCATGAGTGTGAAAGGGGCTATCATGAGTGTGAAAGGGGCCGTCATGAGGCTGTGGGGCACGTGTGTGTGTACATATGTCGTAGGTAATCAAGATAAAAATAATTTCTCCCTTCAATTCTAGGTGCCATTGATGCAAACGATACTTAAAAAAGCAACCCTAATGTCCCAGCTGGATTCCTGAGCACTTTTGTGATTCCTGGAGGTGCTGCTGTCGAAATAAGAAGTTGTCCTTAGTACTTGGCCTGTCATCCCAGAAGCATCCTCTTGGGTGCTGCATGCAAGTCCTTGACGTTCTGGAAACGATGGGGATTGGCAAGAACACCACATCGAAATCCGTGGAGGCGGGAGGCTCAACCGAAGGCAAATACGAGGATGAATCTAAACATCCCACCTTTTTCACTCTGCCTGTAAGTAACACCTTCAGGTGCTGCTTCGTCCAGCTCAGTGTGAATCAGGGCAGTCCCTGCTTTGGCTTTGGTCTAACCATGCTCCATTTCCACAAGTAGTAAAACCTCTTTTGCCATTTGTTTATATATAAACACGGTCAATTATGTCAATTATGTTGTTTGTAGTTATTTCACACCAGCCTCCAAAGGGGTGCTGGTTGCAGGACTGTGTGTGATCAGAACAGTTCATTGTCCTAGTCCCCCGGTACGTCCCGAGTTACTCGACAAAGAGTAGCAGGCGACAGCGAGGGAACATTTGATTTTGAGTTGTATCCTTCTGGTTTACGTGTCTGCCTCTTGAAGAACTCTTCCCATCAGTCTGCTGCTGGTTCCCCCCGCCCTCAGCCGACACTGCCCAGGCTTTGAGGAGCTCTATGAGATGGCTTCCATGTTCTTGCATATTCCTAGCCGTGAATGATTGCTTGCTGTTCTGACACAACAGCAAGGGAGAGAACTGAGTAACGTGACTGCAGAGAAAAATGTTTATTTTAAGACCTTGTTTCTCTTTTTTTTTTTTGTTTTAAGGTCGTGATAAACGGTGGAGCAACATCCAGCGGTGATCAAGATACAGAAGACACAGAGCTGATGGCCATCTATACCACAGAAAATGGCATAGCAGAAAAGGTACGTAGTGATTTCCTTCTAGGTTGGAACTCATTCTTGCTTTTCCTGATCTATTATTTGTCCACATCAGTGTTACTTGGCTAAAAGGTTTTCTTTCTCTCATCAAACATGCTGACTTGCAGGTTCAGATCAGGCTTGGGGGAGTTCAGTCCTCGTGACTCTTCTGGTCACACGTTTTGGTTGCAGAACTCGGGGGAATGACTCGGCAAATGTTAGAAGCCATTAATGCACTTTGACCTGCCACCAAAATTCGTAATATGCAATTTTTTTTTGATTTCTTCATTTGCATTGGCCTTTTGCATGGTTCCCTGGATAAGGTTGCTCTGTTCTGTTCTTTGGGTGCTTCACTTTTTCTGCATTTAGTTCAGTGAACTGGTGGTGGTGAGCACCTTCAAAAGTGGAGTCTTTCCCAATTTCGTCCAAGCTCCAACGTCATAATCTTAATTTTTCCAGTCCTTTTTTTCCAGTAGAGAACTGCTCATTATTACTGGGTGACAGCTTTGTGAGTGAATTTCAGGTCATTCATAAAAACCCTTGATTGTTTTTCCTAGGATAATGATGATTGTATGTTAGCTATTCAGGTGGAGCCAGTTGAGGTTGCAAAGGAGATCCATTTGGTTGTGATTTTTTTTTTTCCCCCAGCTTTTTTCTCAATTCCATTATTCCCCAAGCCTGTTGAGTAATACTAATTTTGCAAGCCAGGACGGTGCGAAGCTGAGCTTTTGTTTGACATAAGGAAGGAGGATTAGAGTAAATCTGAACAGCATCTTTTTCTGAAATGTTTATGTCTACTTGGCTTTGTACTTAAGCCTCATTTCCAAAAAGCCTCAATTTGACTAAATGTTTCAAATGTCCTGATTGAAACAAGAACAAAGCTCTCTTGGTTCCAAGTAAGAGCGTCGTGATGCTCATTTCTTTCAGGCTGTAACGTCTGTTGGGGCGAGGATGATATCAAAGGGTGTAGGTGAGAGGTTTTCTAACTCGGACATCAAAATTCACTTCTGATTTTGAGATTCTTTAAAATAAAACCTGAACAGGTGTGGTATCACATTTTAGGAGAATGTTTTGAATGCCACGATGTGCCTTTGTACCCTCTGTCTCTGACAGATAGCCTGCCTGTGCTTCTCAAATATGTTTCTACTACCACCTTGATCACGCTGATATTGTAATGGACAAATTTTGGCAACTGTTGACATGCACATGTCTGTGATGGCTGGTTTTTTGGAGCGTGCTCAGACTAGCGTGGAGAGAGACAATCTGATAAAAGCCTTGAGCAAAAGGTGTTGGGATGGAATTGCGCAACTACGATTAGCGATCTCTAGACATTAAAGTGAGTCCTCATGGCCTGTTTTTACCAAGTGAATATTTTTCTCTTCATCCGTGTGATCAAAACTGTACACAATGGATGATAATTCACCTTAAAGAGACCATGAGCTTTTAATCAACCAAATCTGCTTGAGTTAAAGCTTTTCTGCAGCCTACAGTGAAGGAGCAGTGAAAGGAGAGGCTGTAGCAATTAACAGCCTCGTGTATTAAGATAGCATTTCTGGTAATCTAGGCAAACTGCATGCTTTTCGCTTAAAATAAGTGTGTGCTTAAGGCATGTTTGTTGTTGGCTTTCTGTTCCTCTTTGAGAGATCGTTCCCCAAAAAAGCAAACAAACCCCCTTGAATAAAAAGCCTCTAATAAAGAGGGCTGAAGCATACTTAATTGCTGGAGGATGCCCAATGCTTACCTTGTCTCACAATGATTGTTAGCTAAAATAATATAAACTATTAGCCCAGTTGATAAATAAATGTATTGCTGCATCCCTCTCAAATAAATAATACTATGTTACTTATTGCTTAATAGAATTAATTTGAACATATCGTCACCTCTTTATTAAAGGTATTTCTCTAAAGGCCTTACTCCCTGCAATTAATCAGTTTTCTTTTGGTCCTTCCCACTAGTACTTGGTAACAACCTTCATCTTGCATGGTTGGTGGTGGTTGCTTCTTTGGATTTTGGGGAGTGTTTCTTAGTTTGTGGAGGGTTTTGTTTCCCTAATATTTTTGCACCACCTTTATCTCTATCTCCATTTTTTCTGTGCTATTTTTTTTTTCTTTTCTTTTTTTTTTTTTTATTTNTTTTTTTTTTTTTTGTGTGTTGTCCTGCCTTTGGCCAATTAAAAAGAATTAGTCTCCGATCGGTATCTCGTTCAAGAAGGTGGAGTTCATTCCCGGCAGTGCCCCGCAGCGTGTCGTGGCACACTTGGCACACACCAGCACACAGTCAGGGTGCTAAACCAGCAGGCACACGCTCCAGGTACGAAAGGGGCAGTGACTACTGAGTGACTTACCAGCAGGGCAGCCAGACCTCACCCTACTCCTCAAATACCTTTTTTTTTTTCAGTCTTGGTCTCTTGTAGGTTGGTTCCCTTTAGCCTGTATCTGCTAAAGCTTTGAAGGTGTAAGTTTCCTCTTCCAAAGCAGCAACAGTCTGGCTTTTGAAAGAAATAAGGAGTATCTTGGATTTCTTTTTTTGGATTTTTTTTTTTTTTTGCTGTGTAGGCCAGATGTTGCTACCACAGTTATGCCTTAAAGTTTGAAATCCTTCTGTTAGAAAGGATTTTGAGCTCTCACTTTGAAAAGGAGGGCTTAACTTGGTTAGCAGTTGTAGAACTCTGCCCAGATCTGAGCTTTCTACAGAACAAGTTGACTTCTTCCTAGGCCTGGTGCCTGCCAGTCTTTTTATTCTTTGCAGACAAGTGCAGCTATAAATGTAGTAAAAGGCTCAGAAAAAACTAATAAACTTCCTGCATGTGCCGTGGTCTTCCCGATAGAATCAGGTCATCATTTCTGATTTCTGCTGCTGAAAGAGAACAGGGAATAGATACATCATAATGTAGTACAAGGTAATAGATGGGCAGAGAAAGTTAAGGAATGTACTCGATGCAGCCTCATCAGGGCTAAGAAGAAAAATTAGCGTTTGGCACGAAGTGGAGCTACTGGATGTTGTTCTGGCCAAGTCAAAAAAGCCAGAAAAGAGGCCAAAAGATGGGTTTTCAAAAGGCAGGGGCCAAAACAGAGCCACCAGTCTGCACAGATCCCGTACTGGATTTTTGGAGAACCTGGTATCCTGCATAGAAACACCATGAGCTTTGAAAAATCCCAATTCTGTCCTCCCTTGAGAGGAGTAATACGAGTTGCTCAGGGCAGGGTGATGGGTGGTTTCTCTCTTCACACTCCAGTCCAAGTGAGGAACTATCCCTAGTTTGTTCCCCTAAATCTGTGCTGCTCTTTGGGTGACTCAGGAAGCTGATGTTGACGTGGTTCATGAAGCAAACAGTTAATTTCTCCTGAAGCTTCTCTGTTCCTGCCTCATGGGCAGATGTTGTAACCATTCTTCCTCTGTGATCTCTGCCTCTCTAAGTGTGTGATGACCTCTTCAGTGAAATGTTGAACAAACAGGCAGTATCACTGGTGAGCAAAGTTCTCAGGTGGAGCCTGCATTGCGGTGAAATCAAGGGGAGGTGAGGTGAGGCAATCATACCCACACTTTTTAACAAATTACATAGAATAGAATGCACCCTCAGCAAGTTTGCTGGTGACACCAGGCTGTGTGGTGTGGTCAACACGCTGGAGGGAAGGGATGCCATCCAGAGGGGACCTGGACAGCCTTATGAGGTGGGCTCGTGCAAATCTCATGAAGTTCAACCAAGCCAAGTGCAGAGTCCTGCACCTGGGACGTGGCAATCCCAAGCACAAATACAGATTGGGTGGAGAATGGCTGGAGAGCAGCCTTGAGGAGAAGGACTTGGGAGTGATGGTGGATGAGAAGAAGCTCAGCATGAGCCAGCAACATGTGCTGGGAGCCCAGAAAGCCAACCCCATGCTGGACTGCATCAAGAGAAGGGTGGCCAGCAGGTCATGGGAGGTGATTCTACCCCTCTACCCTGCTCTTGTGAGACCCCACTTGAGGTACTGAGTCCAGCTTTGGAGCCCTCAGCACAGGAAGGACACAGAAGTATTGGAACAGTGGAGGGCCACAACGATGATCAGAGGGATGGAGCACCTCTGCTATGAAGAGAGGCTGAGAGAGCTGGGTGTTGTTCAGCCTGGAGAAGAGAAGGCTCCGGGGAGACCTTAGAGCAGCCTTTCAGTATCTGAAGGGAGCTAGAGGTGAACTGGAGAGGGACTCTTTGTCAGGGAGTGGAGTGACAGGACAAGGGGTAATGGCTTTAAGTTGGAAGAGGGGAGATTTAGCTTAGATACCAGGAAGCAATTAATTGCTGTGAGGGTGGTGAGAGCCTGGCCCAGGTTTCCCAGAGAAGCTGTGGCTGCTCCATCCCTGGAGGGGTTCAAGGCCAGGCTGGAGGGGGCTTTGAGGGACCCGCTGTAGTGGGAGGTGTCCCTGCCCATGGCAGGGGGGTTGGACCTTGATGATCTTTAAGGTCCTTTCCAACATTCTAAGATTCTATGTGTGTGTGTATAGTCTCTGGGTAAAGGTTAACAAAACTGCTCCACAAGAACAGGAAATACCACAGGAGCTTCTCTGGGTGAATCTTTATTTTCCTGAGCAAGTTCTTAGAAGAAGCCTCTAGTGATGATCACTGCCCTGATGTTTGTCTATAACTATGTTGGCTCTTGAGTCCTCCTCTTCCTCCTGCTGGCTCAGCAGCTTTGTGCCCTGCCTTGGATCTACACATCATCGACATGAGGATGTACCCAGTTTTCAGAAGTTCCAGTTAGAGACACGTACATGTTGACTGCTGCTCAGTGCTTTCCTTCCGGCGTGAGGTGAAGCTCTAAAACTCAAGTTCCTCATCTATTTATTTTTTTTTAATTTGTTGGTTTTGAGAGAATCGTATCAGGAGGGTGATATTTAGTTTTTCAGTCCCTAAAGAAATGATGTTAGTGCTGCAAATGGGCAAGAGGAGTTGTGCAGTGAAGGATTTTCCCTTATTCCTCTGGTTAGCACTGGTGCCTTCTTTATACTAATCCTGGTGAGCAGAGTGCTCAGGGCTTAACATCGTTTAAAAGAACCTTCTGAAATTAGCATTTCTCTATTTTGCCTTTCCATTGTAACACCCTCGACCTTCCCGTGGCTGTGTGATTATTTACACTCCCTGAATTTGAACTAACCCACTGGCGTTTGTTTTCCCAACAGCAATCAGAGGTAAGAAGGGGAAGTACCACTCTAGGGTCTGGCTTCCCTGACCTTGCAGATGATAAACCAAATGGGGGATTATCTAAGCAGAATCCATGGATGTGTTGTGACTATTATTTTATTATTTTATTTTTTTTTAAGTAGTAAAGACCTTTTGAAGTAAAGTCACGAGTCTGGCAAAGTTCCCGGTCTTTGTGTAAGGCTACTTCACATCAGTTCGTTATGTTCTAATGTGGATTAGGTCAGAACAGTAGTTATATAAGGTATTTTTTTGAAAATTGAGCTGAAATGATAAAATCTGATACTTCCTCCTGCTTTTATTGTTGGTATTTGGGCTTTGGAGCGTTGTGCTTTTGTTCTTGGGAATTTCAAAACCGGAGAGTTTGAATGGAACAATCCAACTCGGTCGTAAAGAAGAAGTGATTGAGCTGGATCTTGTTTTACTGGGAAAAATCTGCAGGGATTTTGATGTGTGTGTACGTGTGGTCATTTGTCTCGTAGCTCTCAGTGAATTAGGGCGAATGGGCAGCCAGGATGTGGTCTCACTAAAATTCCGACAGGACTGGGGCACGTCCAGTTGACTAATAGGAATTGGCCGGGGATGTATTCAGTTATAATGTTTGGTGTTTTTCTTAACTGCTTGCATGTGGGGTGGAAGCAAAAATAATAAATCTTGTGGCTAAAAGAGGTTAACCAGGATTGAAATTGAGTAAGAAGTCAGCAGGGATAATAGTAATAATAATAATAAACTTTCTTGTCTGTGATTTTGGTCTCTTATGCAAGTTCAGCCGTTCTGCTGGGAAAATACCCATTCTTGACTCTTCTGTCTAGCTCCAATTCTTCCTTTTTTATTTATTTATTTCTTTTATAAACAGTTCTGTTGTGATAATCCCATTTTTTGGGGCAGTTTTTGGCTGCCAGATCAGTTATATCTTAAACAACTGTTCCATCAAGTGGGGAATGGCTTTTAGAGGTGAATGTGTTTGGTCCAAGTTCAGTGGGTGCAGCCCGAGATGAGCTCAGTCTCGGAGCTAAAAAGGTTTCCAAAAATTGTAACGTATCAGTATTGCTTGGGTGTATTATCCCAGCCTTGGTGTATCTGGGAATTCCCTGATAGCTGGAATTCACTTTATTCGTGTGTAACAGTAACCTACTGTTGTCCTTTGTGTCCTCCCCTGCTTTTTCCTCCTCCCTGTCCCCACAGAGCTCTCTGGCAGAGACACTGGACAGCAGCGGCAGTTTGGACGCGCAGAGAACTGACATGATTTACACTATCGAAGACGTCCCTCCTTGGTATCTCTGCATATTCTTGGGGTTACAGGTATGCTTCAAAACGGTGATCATACTGTTCTCTGTAACTTTTAGGGGTTTCTTTAGCGTTTTCTGTGTGGTTCATTGCATTTGTGTGTGTGATAGTTTTATTCTTCCCATGCTCTGAAGAAAGTGTTCAGGTAGTTTCTTCTGAAGTTGACCACAAAGATCGCTGCGTTGGTAATCACAGAGTTGTGGAATGGGTTAGAGTTGGAAGGGACCTTAAGGATCATCAAGTTCCAACTCCCCTGCCATGATGTTCTATATTATTGTTTGCTGGCTTAGGCATTTGTGAGATTGGCTTTAATACTCAGTCTTCTGAGCAGCTGTTAATATATAAGTGAGCAAAGGCTAAATGGTAAGCTTCAGGAAGTGACGTTTGGCACCTTCAGAATTAAAGAGAGAATGGTTTAGTCCTGAAATCTTGAATATTAAAGCTGCTGCTGTAAACCATTTCAATTCTCCAAGCTTGATGGCATCATCTTGGACCTGTGGGCTTGCCAGTAAGGGGCTGGCAAATTCTGCTGTCCTTGGAGTTGAGAACCTGTGCTTCCTGCCACGGGTAGGACTGTAGCGATGAACCAGACCCTGCTGCCAGCGCAGCCACTCGCTCGTGTGAAGCAGAACAGCTCGTTTCCTCTCCTTTCTTTCTCAAATGGTAATAATATCTGTCCCACAGGAATGCTGAGAATTTGTTAATATCTGTAAAGTATGTTGAGATCTCCAAACAAATACATTCCAGAGCATCCTTTTTCTTCCTGCCTTCCCTCAAGGACAGGCAGTTCTGTAGGGATTATATTTTTACTTCCGTTGTTGAATGTGGTGACTCTTGTTTGTTTGCTTAATGTATTTGAATTGAAAACGAATTAATGAGTATCTAGTTTCTGGAATTTGTGTGCTTATTTGCAGCCGTGTTTGTGTGTGCTCTAAATTCATTTGTGAGCTAATGGTTTTTCACGTGGTTGAAAGTGAATGGAGTTATTTATCTGCTTTTCTGAGTTGGAAGCTGTTTCCAGCACAGTTACCTAGATACCTCCTCAGTGAGAACAGCAGCCATGTAGCTATGTAAATAACCTAGTTTATCCCACAGAAATAGCCATCGTTAGCAACGGGCTGGTGGTAGCTCAGCGTGGAAGGAAAATACTCAAAGAAATGCTTAGAACCGGGAAGTAAGAGCTTCAAACACACACACAAAAGAAAATAAATATCCAATGCAAAAGAAAAGATGGATGAGAATATATTTACTTACTAATATTGGCTGCAGTAGTAACATACCATTTTTTTTCTCTTCACAGCATTACTTAACGTGTTTCAGTGGAACTATAGCAGTACCCTTTTTGCTAGCAGATGCCATGTGTGTTGGATTTGACCAGTGGGCTACCAGCCAGTTGATTGGGACCATTTTCTTCTGCGTGGGCATCACTACGTTGTTACAAACAACTTTTGGGTGCAGGTGAGATTTGGGACTTTTTTCTAGTTGCTGAGATGGTGATAAGCCTAGATGTCTGTTGGGATATCCAGGATGCAGTCCAAGGTAGTTAGTCTGTTTTCAGAGGAGAAACACGAAACACAAGACAGTAGGTCACATACAGGGCAGTTAGGGAAAGGTTTTTGGAACGCTGCTCCCAAAAAAAGGTGGATCTGTAATCAGAGAAGGCATTCCAAGGGTAAGAAAATACAGCAGGGGCAGGGAGAGGGAAGAGAGAGGAAATCCATGAGGACAGAGAAGGTGGAAGCATGTCTGAGGGAAAGGAAAAATTCACACACCTTGGTCAAGAGGAATTACTTGTGACTTCTTTATTAGTTTATGGAATGATACTATATTCTTGCCAAAATTTAGGTGCTTGGGATTAGTCCTACAGCACATTTTCCATGCACAAGCACACAGTGCTTGTCAAATTAGAAAGGCAGGGAAAAACCATGAGGGTAATTTTCTATTCTCTGAAATGTCTCTATTATTTTCCAGTACAAAAGAAAAATTCTTTGTTTTTATTTGTTAGTTGCTCTTGGTTGCAGGAGAATGATCCTTCCTTGAGTTGGGGAAGAAGCACAGCTCTTAGTGTAGCCTTTGGTCTGCTCTCAGGAAGAGGCAAGAGATCTATTCAGGTGTTAGCAAATACTTGTAAAAACCTGGTGTTGGTAAGGACAGGATGTTTTAAGTTTTAATAACGTGAAGATAAATCTTTTTTTAAAAAATGTGTGTTCTACAGGAAACACTGCAGAGAGATATTTGACATATTTACTTAAACTTTTGTTGACTCTGCCTGTGAGAACCAGGAATAGCTGAAACCTGCGGAGTTATTTCTGCACCCTCTTGAATAAATCAAGAGTGATAAGTAAAACCAGAAGAAAAGTGCATATTTTAAGAATATGCCCTCATATGGTTACTTGAATGATTCATGGGTCATTTAGTTCAATTTAAGAACAATATGAGCTGAAATCTTGCATTCCAACAGAAAATGGACTACATTTTTAAAGATGTATATAAGAAACAGAATTTTTGGGTGGAAAAATGATCCTGACAGGATGCAGAAGGCAAGCCCGTAGCACATCACTTGCAGTTGTAGGTCAGCTTTTCATCTAAAAATTTCCCAGATACTTCAGGTTTTCCAACATAATCTTTAGTTGCTAACAAAATAGCTTTCCTGTCTTCTTTCCTGTGAAAAAAAAAGCCTTCCCTTTATTTTTATTTTATTATGTCTTATTAAACTGATAGAATCACTCTGCTTAGTATGAAAAGTTCATTCTGATGACAACACAGCATAACGAAGACTGTTGAAAGAGAAAATTTTCTTTCCCCAATGTATTTTCTTTTAGTCAAGACTGCCTGCAGTTAATAATCATATTTTCTGCCTCATTGGCTCTCTGTGCTCATAGGGGAGCTTGTCTTAGCTGTAATCATAAATTTTCACGTACCTCAGTGAAGGGAGGCAGAGGAGCAGAGTTGTGCTCTCTTTTAATGGGCGTGATGTATATTCCCCCCCACCCACTCTTCTATTTGTGCTTTATGTAGGGAGCCCAGGGATTGTTGACCTAGGCAGGAACTGGAAGATAGTGTCTTTTTTTGTTCAACTTTGAGTGTTTCCTCCCTTGATTTCACTGCACTTAAAAAATCTTCCAGTTTTGTAAGAAGTGCAGAGTTGTGGAAGGAAAGGAACTCAAAAGGGGAGCTTGGTTCTCCTGTGCTTCTACCAGCTATCTTCTGCTGCCTCAAATTTAGCAGAAGAACCATTGGTTTCCTGCTTGTTGACTCTTGAATCTCCTCACAGAACTAACATTTGTCGTCAAGTGTTGTTTTTTTCCCTAAATAATTTTGGGTTATCCCTCTTTGTTACTTACTATAGAGCGATGTGGGGCTCTGACAGAAACCAGTGTGGTCCCGTCAGTGCGAAATGCTCAGTTCCTTCTTGATAATCCCCCCTTTCCTCTCTGCAGTGGCTTTTTTCCTCCTTTTCAGTGGCTTCCACTTGGTGTTTTTATACTAAAGAGGCAATTGTGTTTGGGTCTTAAAATAAGCAAACCTGTATTTTAGGAGAAAGTTTCTGTGGTTAAATGTGATTCTGGTTTTATATAAGGGTGGCGGTGGGATATAGCAGCAATATTTATTCTCTCAATGAGATTTTAAAATACTTATTGGCAAGTCTGTCAACTGCGAAGTATTTCAGCAAATAAAGCCACTATGTTTTCAAAAGGTCAAATTCCATGGTTTAAAGGCCCTTAAAGATGGATTTAGCTCCATTAGGAGGCAGAGTTGTGGTCAGTCTGGTACCCATACTAATTTTAGGAATTCAAGCTATTTATTAGATTATGTAATAAGCCCAATGCTTTGGCAAGGATTCAGAGTAATTAGTGTGACTGAGACAATCAAATACTTCTTTAATATACCTAAATGTTTTAGATTTGTTGCTGTGCCCATCACTACATTGTCTGAGCATTCATACATCTGGGTGAAACGTTACGGTACCAAAGACATTTCCAGATGACTTTAACTCCATAAAAAGCTCTGTCTACACAAGGGCTGGTGCCCAAATGGAGCAACTTTCCAATTTAGACCTAAAATTAAAACGATAGCCCAGTCATAAGTTGATGGTACTTTTCCCAGTTGGTACTGAATGCCTGAATTTCTGCTTAGTAAAAAACCAAGCAATATTTTGAGCCTGCTGACCCTTTCAGGAGATATTTTGGGTCAACGGTCTCATTTAAAGGTTAAGTGGGTAGTTAAGTGAGCTGTGCTAAGACCCTGTTATTGAAAACAGGGTATTCCATGGGATACAAAACTCCCAATCTGGACCCAAATCTCAGTACAACTGACTTCACCACCGGAGAATGTTTTTGCAACGTCTATTTTACAAAAACACCGAGAGGGGACAGAGTGTAGGTGGGATAGAGGAGTAACAGCTTGTTACAGGTATTGCATATTTTTGCCCTGGGCACCAGCTTGCTCACTTTGCTTAACAAACCTTGAAAAATAAGGTGAATCATTCACTTGTACTTACCAACCGTTTCCTCACCAAAGATGAAGCTTTGATTTTTTTTTCTTGAAGAAACTTAGAAGGGAATTGCCTGCTGTGCTCAGACAGTGCGTGTGTTGTATGGAGTTTGACTTTCTAGTGCAGTTTTCAGTGTTTGCAGGAGGTCTCAGGATTTGAGATTGCTCACGGCCCCACACTCCTTTCCGGTGGAAGTTCAGCTGTTCTGACTTCCAGCCTGTCGACTTTATAACCGCTGTTATTAACGTGCGTCTGGTTGCATCTTTTTTTGTGTTAAGCATGTATAGGATTCTCCCCCCCCACACACACCTTCTTCCTGCCTTTTCTGATCTTTATCTGAATCTGCTGCAGTTATTCCTTTTCCCTTTTCCTGGTGCTTGCGCTGGCATCGAGGCGCTTCATTGTGGCTGTAAAACAGCCATAAACACGCTGCGGTAACTAAAGCCGCGTGAGCAATTAAAGTGTTCCACGTGTTACAGTTTGAGGTCTGCTGTTAAAGAGAATCTTATTACAATCCATTAGTGGTGGTATTTATAGATGAGTTCAAAGTCCATCTTAACTCTGGAGTTAAGTAACATCTGGATATTTGTGATGTTATACAAGCTACGGTTGATTCAATAAATACGTACTTGGGGCTGGTTGATGCTCTTAAGATGTTAAACCTGGTGGGAAGCGTAAGCACCAATGCTAAGAATGTCATCTTGAAATTCCTGCCGTGTTTGTATTTATTGTTGGTAGCCACCTGGAACATCTAATCAGCTCTTATCAGCCTAATAGTTATTTACACATCCACTCGAAGATGAATGTATAAGTGACTGTACGGCGAGTCACGCGGAGGGAAGGTACCGAGTGTGCAGACTGCATACAGCTCTCAGAGAGCTGCTTGGTGGTTTTTTAACGTGGCAGGACGGTAAAAGCTGCACGTTCAGCAGTCTGGCTGCTCCTCACATCAGAACGTGCATCTGTATCCTTGTGCTGCTGAGTCAAAACCTTAAATCAGCGTCTGGTACCTGCCTGCCGGTGTCCGGTAATTACCTGTTAGGGGCCTTGTATTAATAACTTCACGTATGTCATGTCTTCTGTTAGATCTTTGCTGTGTGAAGCCTTAGTGTTCCTATGTCTGTTCTTTTTCCCCCTATTTCGTGTTTTTTAATAACCCCCAATACAGGATGGTTTCGAGGATGAGTAACCACCTAACTGCGATTGATATCCCTGCACAGGACCGTAACTCAGAGACGTGTCAGCATCTCTTCTTTCCCTTTCCACCAGGTTACCCTTGTTTCAAGCGAGCGCTTTTGCGTTCTTAGCGCCTGCTAGAGCAATACTGTCCCTGGAGAAGTGGAAATGTAATAATACAGGTAATTGTTCTTTGTGCTCGTTCAGATTTAAGTGACAAATGACCCCAGATCTCATGGAGTGCAACTGCCAAACCTTTTGATAGGGAAACGGGAAGTAGTGAGCAAGGGATGTGAAAAATTCTCTCATTTAAAAATGTTAAAGCTTTGTGCCTTGAAAAAAGATGCCCTTGTGGGATTCTGTTTATGGTTTTTGGATTTTATTTTTTTTTAATATAAGAAACGTTGACGAAAGAAATCTAGTGGTAAGGTTAAAAAACCTCTTTTTGTTACCAATATCAAAAAAGGCAGAAGGATCGCACAAGTGGTCCTTCCTGCTGTTTGGAAACAGTGAGTCCAGTCAAATCATTTGGGGGATCTGGACAGGTTGGATCAATGGGCCAAGGCCAATGGGATGAGGTTTAATAAGGCCAAGTGCCGGGTCCTGCATTTTGGTCACAACAACCCCAGGCANAGAAGTGGAAATGTAATAATACAGGTAATTGTTCTTTGTGCTCGTTCAGATTTAAGTGACAAATGACCCCAGATCTCATGGAGTGCAACTGCCAAACCTTTTGATAGGGAAACGGGAAGTAGCGAGCAAGGGATGTGAAAAATTCTCTCATTTAAAAATGTTAAAGCTTTGTGCCTTGAAAAAAGATGCCCTTGTGGGATTCTGTTTATGGTTTTTGGATTTTATTTTTTTTTAATATAAGAAACGTTGACGAAAGAAATCTAGTGGTAAGGTTAAAAAACCTCTTTTTGTTACCAATATCAAAAAAGGCAGAAGGATCGCACAAGTGGTCCTTCCTGCTGTTTGGAAACAGTGAGTCCAGTCAAATCATTTGAAGTCGGGAGGTTGAGCAACGTTCAGCATCACCTCAAGACCAGTATTTTTACCTGTTTAATTCACACCTGACAGAGCAAGCTCTGACAATATTTGGATCTGCATTTTCACTTTTTTCTTTGGCAACATTGTCATCCCAGAAGGTTTTGAATTTACTTCAGAGTGAAAATCTGAGTGAATTAAAGAGTGAAATTTGCTTAAGAAATTTTCTTAAATTTTTAAGAAAACGTGCAGTAAAGCTGGTGGGGCAGGGGGGTTCTGCTTTAATTTAGGTTAGAAAACTGATGTGGAAACAGCTCTGGCAGTTTGCTTTGGAGCAAGGTATGGTTATTCAGCAATCAGGGCACTGCAAGGAGCAGGCTGCTTGCTTTTAGCTAAAGTTCTTCCTGGGGGTCCTTTTGATTCTCTAATCATTTATATATTTCTACTATTTATGTGTTTAAACATTTCTTTTTATTCACTTGCAGCCATGTAATTATTATTAATTTTTTGCTATAGAAAACTTAGCTTTGAGCATTCACATTTTCTCCCTAGGGGGGGTCAGATTTAGCTACTGGGAAAGAGCAAGTGATTTTTGGTGCCCAAGAGGAAAAGGCAAACTCTGGTGTGCTTTAGTAGCCCCAGCTGTGTTGGATATTTCCGTGTGCCAAAATGCGCAGTATCTAATACGCACCTTGGTGAAAGAAAACACAGGCTGATAAACTTTGATGACCAAGCAGTATTTTCCACTACTTCAGCTTTTCTGAAAGAGCTACTGCTGCATCTTGCTCTTGAACCTTTTAACCTTCAAAAGGTGTCAGATGGGGTTGTTACCACGGGTCAGTTCATCGTTCAGTGAGTGACCTGAATTGGTGACAACAAAACGCCGGAGTGCTTGATTCCTAGCGTGCAGTTGAGCAATTCCCCGTTCATCCGTTTATTGGAGTGGGAAAGGAATCCCTAATGGACCTTGCTTTCTGAAAGTTATGATTTTTTTTCCTCCCCCCCCCACTTTGGTACAGCAGGTAAAATTAGTGGTTAGCTCTTGGGGAATGGGAGCATGTTACTACTTGATTTGTAGCGTCGCGGAACTTTTATACCCTGTAAATCAAAGCTCATTTGTCAGACGCGGCTTAAGGAGAGATTTATTTTGTATTACATGGTGGGAAAGTGGTGGAGAAATAAATATAAGTCTGTTTTCTTTTCTTCTTTTTGTAAGACATAACAGTTACAAACGGAACAACAGAGCTGCTTCACACCGAGCACATCTGGTATCCCAGAATACGAGAGGTAATGTAGGAGTAGCCTTTAGCTGCTGGTCTGTCCGATTCAGTTCAGTTTCTCACCTTGACCCATCTGTGTGCTCTTGTCTTTAAGTTGGCAATTCCTTCTTCCACCGCGACATTTTTCATTTGAATATATCCCTCCTTTCATTTCATGGAAGTCTTCATCCTTTCAAGCTTGTTCATTGCTGGACAGCAAATGCGAGGAGTTAGTTACCGCGTTCCAAAAGCCGCGCAGTCAAACGCACAAGCGAGAGGGGAATCCTCTTCTTGTGACATGTTGCCACGTGCGCGCCCTGGCAGCAGTTCAGCTGCTCCCAGAGCACTCGCCTGCTGTCCCTCTGTTCAGTAGGCTGCCCCGTGGAAGGTAAATCAAATCCATGCCCCGCAGTTGGCAAATCAAATCTGGCTCGTCCCCAGGCACCTTAAGTTGGAGACTATTCTGATAAGGCGTTGATTCTCCCAAGAGACTTGCTGAAACAGATCCAACTCCTTCTCCACTCGCAGCACTGCAGTCTGAACTTCCTCATGCTCTGCAGCGCCCAGGATGAGGGTTGTGCCCAGGCATCACACCAGAGTGGTAGATAGCGCAGTCCAAATTAAAGCGTGTGTCATGGAATTTATCTCCCATCCCGTTGCTTTGGGCTGCAAACTTTTTCTTAATTAAAAACAACCCCTCTCTCTTCCCCATGTTCAAACCATAGCTACATCCTGCCAAGAGCCCTGCAGCCAAGAGGGCTGACAGTCTCCTGAGACCACAACGCTGCTCTATACCAGCTTCTAAGGAGCACTTGTGAACAATGCAGCACACACTCTGCCCCTAGGAGCTAGGAGCATCACCTCCGTGGCGCCACCAACCCTTGCCGGTTCGATCTGAGAGCTTAAAGGTTAGCCTGGAACCCAGGTCTCCTGTCTGACAGTGTGATGTGCTATCCACACAACTACCAGACTGGCCCACTGGTCTGTTGTGTAATAGTTTTGTGGAGAAAACCATAAGTGTTATGCTTAAGCAATAAGTCACTTAAACATAATGAGCTGTTGTATGACGAAAAAATTGCTGAGTTCTTCTGTGTCACTGAATTCTTTTAACTGCAGTTTGTAATCCAGAGCAGAAAAAGAAATGTTTTGGGTTTGCTTGTAAGATTTGACTGAACCGTTCTCTTTGCCGTTCTTGTCTGTTCAGATCCAAGGTGCTATCATCATGTCCTCCTTGATCGAAGTGGTGATCGGTTTGCTCGGCCTCCCCGGCGCCCTGCTGCGATACATCGGGCCTCTGACCATCACGCCAACTGTTGCTCTCATCGGCCTCTCCGGTTTCCAGGCTGCTGGAGAAAGAGCAGGCAAACACTGGGGTATCGCTATGTTGTAAGTACCCCTGGGTGTTGGTGGCTGGGGCCGGGGGTCCCGGTTGGTAAGTCCTCACGTGGGAATTTCGGAATGCCAAGGGAAAAGTCGCTCTGCTCGGCCGCCAAAGGCAGCGTTGCAGTGCTCCCAGCAGGGAGAAATAGCGGAATGGGAGTGGGTTGGGATAGGAGCAGCTGGGAATAAGGAGGACAGCAGCAACTTGAAGAAGAGGAGGAAGAAAAAGAAAGACAAGAGCTGAAAGCGAGGTGTGGAGAACAGGGAGTTTTCTGACACAATAGTTGGCCTGGGAGCCATTGGCTACGTCTTAATTCAGTGCTATAAAAAAGGTGATGTAGGAAAGCACCAGAGAGATTAGTAAACAATTCGTATTTCTGTTTCTATCCTGCTTTTGTGTATGTTTCTTAGTTCTGCAAGAGCATATTGCAGAGCAGTATTGCAAATACCATTGGCAGCAGTGGTCCGTTTGTCATTATTGCTGGTTGGCCTCCCTACAGCCAAGAGAAGTTTGTATGATGACAGAGAGGACGTGTCTTTCCCCAGATGCCACCAGTCCAAGAGGCATAAGACAGATTTCTGTTGAGTAGATAAAAGGGCTTTTAGAGTGAATTTCAGGGCGTGGTGTGTGTGCTTCTGTAGGTAGAGATGCCAGGGACATTGAAGAATTGAGATCAGTGGTGTTGAAAGGGAATAACTGAGAAAATTGAGATGGAAGACAAAAGCTTCCTGTTGTGAAATCCTGTGGGTGATCAGCCATTTAGGGAGATTTTAGGGAGAAGGAAACCAACTGAAGCAGTTGCTATATTCAGTGTATAGCGACCAACTCTCTGCTGGCTCTGGAAGCGGAAGGAATGACTTGATGAGATCAGATTCTGATCTGACTAATCTGTTTGCACAGTACTTTGAACATGTAAAGTAGTCTATAAGTGCAGCTTTTAATTATAAGGGCTGCTTAATTCTCTTTTATCTTGGATGTTAGCGTCATGAATATTTTTATAAGTCGATTACGTTAAACATCTGACCCAAAGGAACGTTTTATTTTCCTTTAAAACAAATTCTGTGCAAGTTGGGACTAATGTTAAATCAATCAAGCAGACCTTTGGTGAATTGGACATGGAAACGTGTAATTAAAGTTGACATTTTGCAGATGGAAAAAAAAAAGATCTATTTGGGTAGGGAATTTAAATATTACCCCCATCAATAAGTATTTCTGGCTTCTGCCATGCCAAAATGTGCACTAGATGGCTGAAAATAACTGTGTAGCCTCCTAGAGCCGCTCAAAAGTGACTAGATCTCTACAAGCTGTGGCACTTGAAATTGTTTTGACTGTTGTGATGGGATAAAAATGCTGTCTTGCTGCCTAACCCAGCAGAGTGATTCTCCTGTAAGAGCTCTTACCCTCTGGTAGCTCCAGGCGCTGTTTGCCAAGATTGTCAGTTGCCCAAACGCTTCTCTGACCCGGCTTGTTCTGCGGGTGCCAGGCTGAAAGAATTGAATCCCTAAAACACATCACATGGTGATCTGTAAAAAGGGGAATAGCTCAGTCTTTACCTGAACATCTGCTGAGCAAGAGTGTTCCGTTGGGCATTTAAACCTTTGGCAATCTCTCACAGAATGGCAACAAGCCCCCCCCTTGCCAGTATAATATTGTTAACAATAGTATAATATTATGACATTATTTACAACTCTGTGCTAAACAAATCAAAAGACAAGGCCACCTGTCCTCGGGGCTTGGTGGGACAGGGTGGCTGCTGTTGGGGCCCATAATGGACTTTGGGAGAGATGCCAAAATGTTTCCTGCAGGCAAGGAAAAGGTGCCTTTATCGTGCGACTCGGTGGAGGGTAAAGGCTATAAATGACACCCTTCTTGTGCAGAGCTCTTTGTTCTGGAGGCTGGGGGGAGAATAAAGCTGGGGTTTGTTTCCTACAGACTGAAACTGATCTTGGATAGAAAAGGGAGGGAAGCTTAAAATCTGCCTTTTTTCTTTTTTTTTTTTTGAAGTCAGCTGATAACAACATAATCTCAAATTTCAGACAAGCTTTCCTTCTTCAGACAGTTTGGTTCTTTGTGTAGCCTTTTTATAGCAAAACTGGTTTGGGCTATTTTGGAATTGAGCAACCTGCCCTGGCTTTTTGTTTTTTTTCATTGCAGAGGATACTTAGTTTAGCTGTAGAGCTGCATTAATTTTTACTGCACAGAGTAAATTTTTACTGGCAATTTTGATGAGGGAGGAAAATGCATAATAGTTGAGGCATCTGGAAACTAATAAACTGTGTTATTGGTGAACAGAATCTTGATTACTTTTTTTTTTTACTTTATTCTGCTTAATTTAGAGCTGTTTAGGGAAAGATGCATATAGACAAAAAAAATTGGGATTCCTAAAAAATGAAAAAAGAATTCCCATTGTCAGAAATTTTTCAAGTGCTTCGGAGTTTTATGCAAATTTTGAAATACAAGAATTATGTGCTGACCTTCAGTTTTCCTGTGTCTTGGGATTTGCAGGCAGCCTTTGTGCTTCATATGCAGCTCAGAGCTGGACACACGGACTTGGAGTTGCCATAGAATCATAGAATTTTCTGGGTTGGAAGGGACCTTCGAGATCATCTAGTCCAACGATTAACCTAACTCTGATAAAACCCATCACTAACCCATCTTTCTAAGCACTATGTCAACTTGTCTTTTAAATCCCTCCAGGGATGGTGCCTCAACCACTGCCCTGGGCAGCCCAGTCCAGGGCTTAAGAACCCTTTCTGTGTAAAAATTTTTCCTAATATCTATCCTAAACCTCCCCTGGCACAACTTCAGGCCGTTTCCTCTTGTCCCATGGCCTGTTCCTTGGGAGAAGAGACAGATCCCCACCTCTCTACACCCTCCTTTCAGGGAGTTGGAGAGAGCGAGAAGGTCTCCCCTCAGCCTCCTTTTCTCCAGGCTCAACACCCCCAGCTCCCTCAGCCTCTCCTCACAAGTTCTCCAGACCCTTCTCCTTATGCTCCAGACCCCTCACCAGCTGCGTTGCCCTTCTCTGGACCCGCTCCAGCCCCTCAAAGTCTTTCTTGGAGTGAGTGGTCCAAAACTGAACCCAGCCCTTGAGGTGGGGTCTCACCAGTGCTGAGTAGAGCGGGACAATCACTTCCTGAGTCCTACTCCCCACGCTGTTCCTGATCCAGGCCAGGATGCTGGTGGCCACCTTGGCCACCTGGGCACACTGTTGGCTCATGTTCAGCTGGTAATCAACCAGCACTTCCAGGTCCTTTTCTGCCAAGCAGCTCCAGCCACTCTTTCCTGGCGCGGGGAAGAGTGTAGCGCTGCAAGGGGTAGAGCTACATGGGGTTGGTGTGACCCAACACTCCATGAGTTGGAGCTGAACAGAAGCAGACAGCACATTGTAGCTCTTGCTAACGGCTGCCTGCCTCCAAAGAGTTTTCTTTAGTCCCATTCACTTTCCTGGTTTCATTTACTTCTTTGCTGCTGGCTATTTTTGCAGCACTTCAGAATACAATTAATGTTGTTTTGGCTTTCGTGGAATAATCATTTATTTAAAACACATTCTTTTATGATGAGAGAGTCTTGTGCCAAATTTAAAATGTACATTTATATTTTGTGTCTGTAGAGCCTGACCAGGTTTGTGCTGGGAAGGATTTTTAATATCCTGGTGCTAATGACATGTCTCTCTTGTCCCTCCCTTCTCCTCCTTTTTTTTTTTTCTCTCAGGACTATTTTCCTAGTGTTGTTGTTTTCTCAATATGCCAGAAATGTCAAATTTCCCTTACCCATTTACAAATCTAAGAAAGGATGGACGGCATACAGGCTGCAGCTTTTCAAGATGTTCCCTGTGAGTAGTTGAACTTGTTCTTTGCAAAAAACACCCCAGTTTATGGTTTGGGTTTGGTTGGTGGTTTTGGTGTTTTGTTTTTTTTTCCTCTTGGTTTTGATTCTTGTTAATAATCCAACAGATCACAAAGGTGAGATAGACTTAAATGGGCTTATGGGAAACTTAACTAACTGGCTCATTTGCCAGAGGAAATAGTCTCGTAGTATAGTCTTGTCAGACCCCGTTCTGGTATCCCTCTCTGATGAGGAGTCATTGGGGTGATGAAGATGGTGGAAGGAAGGGGGTAGAAGGGGTGTTTATGCATGCAGTGAAAGCCTAAACTGAGCCTTCAAAAAAGGGGGCGGCGAGATCGTTATCTTCTAGTTCCATGAAAGCAATACTCGGTTTGCCCATGTGAAAGACTTCTCTTTATTTCTCTGGTAAAATTGAGACTAATTCACTAGTTTGTTCAAGTGCCCATTTGGAGACTTTCCCATTTGCTAGGGGAGAGAAGAGGCTTGTTCTGATTCCAAAGCTTTTGTAACAGCACCTTCGTTAGGGGGCTGGGGGAAGGGTGGAAAACACCTCACCGATCTATTGCATGTTCAGATTTAAAATACCACTTAAGATCACACTCAGATACTTGTGTGGTAGATATTCTGTGCAGGAGCTGTTTGCTCTTGATGAGTATTGTCACTGATAGTGTGTTTTAAACAGCTTTTTCTCTTCTTTCACAGATTATTTTAGCTATTTTGGTGTCATGGTTGCTTTGCTTCATCTTCACTGTGACAGACGTCTTTCCCCCTGACAGTTCAAAGTATGGCTTCTACGCTCGCACAGACGCCCGACGAGGAGTGCTCTTGGTAGCTCCATGGTTCAAAGTTCCGTATCCTTGTAAGTATGTCTGCTTTTAAGGGCTGGTTTTATCATAATACACCCGTGAGTATCATTTCTGTAGTTTTCAGAAGTGTTGCTATTTTTCTCTCGGTACTGTATTCTTAGGCACTCACATGCAGTGACCTAAAGACATTGTAGTTAGGGATGATGGGTTTTTTCTTGTTTTTCTCTTCAATTTCATACCTATAAGGTATCAAGTAAAAGATGAGGTCTCTGAAATTTCAATTTGTAGAACGCACTTGCAGAGTTTATCTAGGAAACTCTTGACTTCTAATGAGAATCAAGGCATGAAGGCATAAGAGCATTGATACTGTAGTCATAGAATCATAGAACTGTCTGGGTTGGAAGGGACCTTTATGATTGAGTCCAATCATCAACCTAACTCTGATAAAAAAAAACCAAAAAAACCCAAACAACCCAACAGCGAACCATCACTGACCCATGTCCCTCAGCACTATGTCGACCAGTCTTTTAAATCCCTCCAGGGATGGTGCCCTTAATATCCATCCTAAACCTCTCCTGATGCAACTTGAGGCCGTTTCCTCTTGTCCTGTGGCCTGTTCCTTGGGAGAAGAGAGAGATCCCCACCTCTCTTCACCTTCCTTTCAGGGAGTTGGAGAGAGCGAGAAGGTCTCCCCTCAGCCTCCTTTTCTCCAGGCTCAACACCCCCAGCTCCCTCAGCTGCTCCTCACAAGTTCTCCAGACCCTTCTCCTTATGCTCCAGACCCCTCACCAGCTGCGTTGCCCTTCTCTGGACCCGCTCCAGCCCCTCAAAGTCCTTCTGAAGTCATTGCTTCTTGTTTTCTAAAGAATCAGCAACACACAGAGCTTTTTCCAGCTTCATCCTTTTCCCTGCCCCAAAACACACCCGTTCTTGAATTAGCAGAACTGTTACCAACCACAGAAAAATGTCTTGACTTGCAGAAGCGGCTTTGGAATTGGGCCGATGGGCAAGTCAGAGGATGCCAGTCTGTGCTTTTCAAAGGACAGAAAAGTACTTACTTAGAGAATACAGAGCACTTAACACAAACACCCAAGGTGTCGTGCATCTGTTGCTGAACACCTTTAAGGTTAAAGCTGTTTGTCGTGGTTTCAGCCAAAATTACTGAACCCAGACTGACAGATGGCCCTTCCTCCCCCCAAAATGAAAGGAGAGGAAGAGGATGAAGGAGATTTATGAGTTTAGAATGAACTAAACTACTGTAAGGAAGTATTGATGCTAAAATTAAAGAAGAAAATAGTGAAATAGACACAGTATCTACAAAACCGTCTCAAGCTCCCAGGATGATGATCACGTCACCAGCAGGTGCTGGGAAAAGGCCCACACAACTGGTTTACGCTTGTGCTGCTCAGAAATTAACAGAGTAATAATAGAGTAATATTCTACTGGAATAGAATAATAGAAATCATTGGGAATGGCATTGTAATGAGGTGGCTCCATTGTGGTTTTCCATCTGCTTTGCTTCTGATTAGTTCTTTAAAAAAAACCCACAAAAAAACCACTTCTAAAGCAGGACTTGCGAGATGTAAAATAGAAGCTTTTGGGAAAGAAGAGGAGGAAAACTTTTCCACCCTGATTAGACCTTTCTCATCTGTGAAGCCTTGTTCATTCACGTTTGTGTGACTTCGAGTTCCTTTTGTTGCGAGAGGCTCATCTATTTCAAAGAGATAAAAGCATTGAGGCAATAGCTGTGGAAAACCTGCCAAGCTTTTCTATAGGCTTAAATTAATCTTATTTTCTCTTCTCCAAAAATTTGGAGTTGGGAGGTGTTTGTGCAATGATCATGGCTGGTTGTTGGCCATTCTCTTCAGTAGACTAAGCTCGTAACCCAAGACTGAGTTTTCAGCGCAATAATAATTAAGTGGCATTCGCCTCGCTGATCTGAATTGTTTTTTCACAAGCAGTAGTTCAAATTCCTTCCTTCTGATCAGGAGGAATTGTTTTGGTGGGGGTTAGGGCTTTTTGGGTTTTTTCCAAGCATGATCAAAGCAGTTGGTTGGATGGTTTTCCCTTTGCTCCTTTCATCTCCTTGAACTTGCCAGACTGTGTTACTGTGAAGGGAGTTTGTTGATTACATTAAAGATGAATAAATTGTTGTGTGTTTTGATATCTGAATTGTTTTCTGTGGCACAAGAGATTTCAGTGTGCTTTTCTTCACAGTTCAGTGGGGACTGCCAACGATTTCAGCCGCTGGAGTGATAGGAATGCTCAGTGCTGTTGTCGCAAGCATTATTGAATCGATAGGAGATTACTACGCCTGTGCCAGGTTGTCCTGTGCTCCTCCTCCACCTATTCATGCCATAAACAGGTATGTCAAGAAAAAATAAATACATTTTTCAGTGTCTTAAGCTACTGGGGTGTTTTTTACTTTTCCTGTTTTGTTTGGGTTATTTTTTTTCCCCTTGGGATAAGACAGGAATGTGTTCTGAGATTAAATGTTACAATTTGGTCAAAAACAAGGGCCAAGGATCTGAAATATAAGATGGAACTGTCACGCTGAATTATTGTGTTGCAAATGTAGCGTTGGAAACCTAGTCCTGGTTCCTGCCTGTGGAAGTTAGTGCAGTTTCAGTAGGGACAGAACTCTAAATGGGTTGACAATAGCTTGTCAAATTCACCTGAAACGCAATTTTAACAATAAAGAGGAGCTCTTAAGTTCAACCTGAATTATTTTATCAGTTCATAGAATCATAGAATGGTCCAGGTGGGAAGGGACCTCTAGGGTCATTTAGTCCAACCTCCCCACAATCAGCAGGGACACCCCCAACTAGACCAGGCTGCCCAGGGCCTCCTCCAGCCTCCCCTTGAATATCTCCAGGGAAGGGACCTCAACCACCTCCCTGGACAACCTGTTCCACCACCCTCAGAGTAAAGACACCACTTGTCACTGCTCTCCATCTGGACCTCAAGCCATTGAGTTCCTCAGTTTAAGGATGTGGGTATGTAAGACAAAGGCAGAACTCAAGTTGGTTTTCAGGTCTGTCGGAGCTTGAAACATGAATTACAACAATTCATGTAGGACAGATGCCTTAACAGTCACCAGAGTGAGATGTGGTCTTAAAGCCCTACCTGAAGCGAGTCTGCACTAATAGGAGTTTAACTCTTTTTCCATTTGTGATTTACAGAGGGATTTTTATCGAGGGTCTCTCCTGCGTTTTGGATGGAGTATTTGGGACAGGGAATGGATCCACTTCTTCCAGCCCTAACATCGGTGTCCTGGGCATCACGAAGGTAAGTTCTTTACCTTGATTCCTCCAGGACTGGAGTGTTTTGTCTCTGCTGGGGGATGGTTTTCCCATTTTCATGTTTTACATCACAATCCTCTTCCAAGAAGCTGTTCTACCAAGCCCTACTGTGTGCTGACAAACAGCATTCTGAATATACACAACTTGGCTCATACCAGCCATCGTTTAATGGAAATGCATTCTAGATAAGACCTCCAAAATCTTAGTCTTATTTGGAGTGAAGGGCAGTTAGAAAACCTGCTTAAAGCAGGTGATGCTAAATACGCTATCCCTTTGAAAACCAAGAAGGCATTCCAGGGCTCTAGAGTGTTTTGAGTTGAGGCATAAAAGCTGTGACTGTATAGAAATCGATACTCTTGGATGTCTTGGCTCTGAAAGCATCGCTAAAGAGCTGGCTATTTGTAATGTCTCGCTTGAACACACAATGAAATGCAGCTTGAGGTCCTTGGGTTTTATCTACGTCTGTACAGGGACGTTACGCTGACACAGCTAGAACAGGAGCTGCGGTCAAGGTAACTTCAAAGTTAAATGTACCTTGAATAGTTGTTTCCCTCATGGTAGGTTTTTAGAGCACTGAGCACACTTTGGGGCTCGACGCATTTTTTTGGGGTGTTACTCAACAAAATATATAAGCACTTGGGAATTCCTTTGTTCTCATGAGGAACTGGATGCGTGCTTGAATGCCTTGCTCAACTGGGAGACCTTGGGCTGTAGATAGATTTGCTTGATGTTGTTAATTTAACCTTGTTAAAAAATAGCAACTAAATTGGTAAGAGTGATTCATGTTGTGAACGCGTACATCTTGTTGCCTATTTGCCTCGGGAGCTATAAATCTGCTTCATGGGTACAAGGTAGAAAATGTTTGCTCTCCGCTTGCAATAACTCATCCTTCTGACTTCATCCAACGTAGATGATGAATTTCTCTTCAGCTGTTTCTTTTTTCTGCACAAAGGATGATTCTGTTCAGGTTTAAGGTGGAATATAAATACTAATAGCACCATCTGCTGTCTGCAGAAGTCTTCCATTCCATTGCTGATGGAAATTTCCTAGAAGAAATGTTGGTTAGAGAAATCCTTAAAGAAAGGTTTCCTCTGTTTCCCTTCATTTCTGTTGTTCCTTCATAGGAGTTGATGTGAATTAATGGCTTTTTTTTATTAAAAGTCCACAGAAATGAGTGTACAGTTTGCTTTGGAACAGTGAAAAAATGAATGTTAGACTGGCAGCTGTAACAGAGAACAGAGTCAACTACAGTTCGCTCTGTTCAGGGCACGGATGGGAGAGTGAATGGGCCTTACCCAGAGTGGCACAGCTGGATGGCTGCGCTCCAGGGCTTTCTCTCCTTTCCCTGTCTGAGTACTCATTCCTAAAAACCTACTAGTTTTTCCAGCTTCAGATTATATCAAAGTAGATTTTTGGCCAGTGATTTGGGAGAGGGAATCCCTAGTGCTCCTGCCTAAGGAATCCAGGTGATGCTGTTATACCAGCACAGCATTTGAGAAGGCATTTCCCTCCCTTGAAATCAGTATAGGATTACTCTTAAAATTACAATTTGAGGCTTCAACTGGATGTAAATACTGCAAAGTCTGGGAGCGAGTTCTAATTGATGAAAAGAGAATCAATTAAATCTGATTAGCTGGGGCAAAAGCACAGACAGCTTATGCCATAATGTTGATGATGAAATGGATGCTCCAGTAAGGTAGTGGGTACCAGATCACACACTCCAAGACAATCATGTAAAGTGGGTGTACGAGTGCCTGGGAATAAATGTGTATTTTGAGGTAAATGCTACCCAGGATGCTTTCAAAAGAAGTTTAATTGGTTTGTCTTGAAGTGATCGAGCATTTGTGTAAATAAATGTCACTATTGTCTGGATTATTTTTTTTAAAGAATCTTCCTGTTTCATGCAGGAAGAGAATTTTTGAGCAAGGTATTGATGGTCCGAAGGAAGTGAAAATCTTTATAGAAAAAAATAGAGACAGGTGCCAGCTGACTTGTAGTGAACCCCCTAATTTCCTGGTCTAGCTGCTGTTTGTGGGTGAACACCTCTCACTCAGTTAAGCAGTGAGTAGTAGGGGGGAAAGAAGTGCTTTGACCCTGAACGTGCCTACAGTATCTTTATTTTTCTCATGCCTCTCAGCTCAGCCACACGTGATTAACAAATTAATACCTATTTCTCTGTGAAGCTTTGTACTCTGTAACAGGAGACCTGCCAAGGGCTTTGCTAAAAAACACCTTAGCAGCCTGACAGGGTTGGGTTTTGTCCCTGGTGCATCTCTTCCGCAAATATAACACGATTGAAAGGTGGCCCATTCGGGTTTGTCGACTGCCACTACAAGGTAATGCCAGAGAAATAACTGCCCAGAGTTGGAATGTTTAAAAATAAGGAAGGGGAAGGAAGTGCAGGCACTTGGATTCCGAGCGTTAGCACAGCTGGGATTTGCATATGGAGTGAATTCAGTTCTGGGCTCAGGAGGATGTTACAGAACCACTAGATAATCTCTGTCTAGAACAACTACTCCTCCCTCAAGTGAACTGTGTGGTGAGTAACTAACACACATTCTTGTGTAAAAGGGCAGCAACACACACATGGATTTTAATTATTATGGTGGTTTTTTCACCCCTCGCGTTACAATTGATCCATTTGCCATCTCTCCTACATCTGGTCTGTTGGGTTTCATTACTGTAGATGGGATTGTGCCACATTTCATGGCTATTGTGGCTCTATCAGTTACAGATGGTTTTAAAGATGACTTAATGTTAACCAAAACAAAATCAAACAAGGTTATGCTAGAACTGGAGTGCAGCCACCCTACAGCTGAACCCTCCAAGACATTGCTAAAGGCTCCACAGCCTGTGTTTTAACACCAAAGAAAAATATATATAAAAAAAAAAAGTATGAATGGAAGCTTGAAAAGAAGTTTTCAATGCAAAAGGGAACGCTAAAATAAAATGCAGGGTGTGAGGCTGGGCTAAGTGTGTCCTTTTCCTTTTCCTCTGCAGGTGGGAAGCCGCCGGGTTATTCAGTACGGGGCCGCCTTCATGCTCCTGCTTGGGATGGTTGGCAAGTTCAGCGCGCTCTTTGCCTCTCTGCCTGACCCTGTGCTCGGGGCCCTCTTCTGCACCCTCTTCGGTAAGGGATGGGGTTTATTCTTCGTGTACCGTGTGGTTACATCTTTTTACTCCAGTGCTGTGTTGATGTAAGGTGCTGTCTCTTGTTTTTTTAAAGCAAAAGGCTATATAAAAGCTAAGACTTGGTTTATTTTTATTTAGGGATGATTACGGCCGTGGGTCTGTCTAACCTTCAGTTCATAGATTTAAATTCTTCTCGGAACCTGTTTGTACTTGGATTTTCCATTTTCTTTGGGCTTGTCCTTCCGAGCTATCTCAAACAAAATCCACTGGTCACAGGTATGTGTTCTTGCTTGTTTGCATGAAGCCCACTTTTAACTTAAGGGACAGTACATTCAAGTACAAAGTGATGTAAAGGGTAAATAAGAGAATAAATAGGGCATTACAGAGACAATAAAAGCTACAGGTGATAAAGCAAGTGTGTTCAGAGGAGAATTAATTGAGATGTTGAGACTGAATAAGTCTTATGAGGAGCAGCTGGGGGTGTTCATCCTGGAGAAAAGGAGGCTGAGGGGAGACCTTCTCGCTCTCTCCAACTCCCTGAAAGGAGGGTGTAACCAGGGGGGGTCGGTCTCTTCTCCCAAGGAACAGGCCATGGGATAAGGAAATGTCCTCAAGTTGCATGAGGGCAGGTTTAGGATGGATATTAGGAAACCTTCTTACACTGAAAGCCTTGGACTGGGCTGCCCAGGGCAGTGATTGAGGCACCATCCCTGGAGGGATTTAAAAGCTGGGTTGACACAGTGCTGAGGGACGCAGTTTAGTGCTGGTTTTCACCAGAGTTAGGCTGATGGTGGGACTCTGATCTTCACGGTCCCCTCCGACCCAGACAGTTCTATGATTCTGTGAATTTTAATGAACTGTGTTTCAGACTCTTTGCCNGGAACAGGCCATGGGATAAGGAAATGACCTCAAGTTGCATGAGGGCAGGTTTAGGATGGATATTAGGAAACCTTCTTACACTGAAAGCCTTGGACTGGGCTGCCCAGGGCAGTGATTGAGGCACCATCCCTGGAGGGATTTAAAAGCTGGGTTGACACAGTGCTGAGGGACGCAGTTTAGTGCTGGTTTTCACCAGAGTTAGGCTGATGGTGGGACTCTGATCTTCACGGTCCCCTCCGACCCAGACAGTTCTATGATTCTGTGAATTTTAATGAACTGTGTTTCAGACTCTTTGCCAAGTTATAGTTGGGATGAATTCATGGAGAATGTTTTCTGTTTTAATACTGCCTTCCCGGTAGTGGTCATGCTAGTGTATGTCATCAAAGGAGGACGATTCAAGCAGAGTTAGGTATAGATATAGATATATATAGAGAGAGATATATTATTACAATGTTCTTCCATAACTTGGTGCTGTGAATTCTTGCCCTTTTAAAAAGTAATGGTTTATAAAAGGAATTATTTCAGTCCACACAATTCTACATCATGAACGTTTTTCCTTTTCCATTTCTGTAGCTTTCTACCTAGTTAAAATTTACGCCCTTGTGTCTGCAGTAGACACTAAAATGGTGTTTCATGACATTTCTGTAAGCAACTAAAAGTTCATGGAGTTACATTTTGGGAGAGAAGGGGACCCCACGGTGAAGTACATTAGTGTTGAAAGTTCTGCATCTATTCCCACGTGGTTTTAAGAGACCTTTTTGAGCAAATTCTTCAGTGAGCTCAGTAGAAAGTTCTCCCAATGGGTAAATCAGTAGGATGTGAATATGTATGATAAAAATTCAAATTCTAAATGTGGTTTGTTTTATTTTTTTCCCCTGTTCTTGCAGGAATAGCTGGCATTGATCAAGTATTAAACGTTCTTCTCACTACAGCCATGTTTGTTGGTGGCTGCGTTGCGTTTATTTTGGATAATACCATTCCAGGTCAGTACATGAACTTGTCGTTTGATCTGAAATAATGACTTGCTGTTCTGAATGAAGACAGCACAGTGTTTCCAGGAGAGAGGGGATGAGGGGGAGAGTCCTACTTTTGTTCTTGTTTTCTTTAACAAAAATCAAACCAGAATAGTCCTTTTTTTAATTTTTTTTTTTTTTCAGAAAAGGGAGTAAAAATGGTTTAAGATCCAAACCTGCTTCCATTTGCTTGAGAGCAAAAATTTGCCTTGACTTCCAGTTCGAAAACAAAACAGATAATAGCCATTTCCAATGAACATTCTGGGGTTTTTTTTTCCCCTTCTTCCTGCCTCTTTGAGGGCTCTGGAGGACCTTTACAGTGCTTTGCTGTCTGAGATGTGGGGTTTTCTTTCTTCTCTTAACCTCCACCCTGTGTGTGTGTCTTTACATAAAGGTATTAATGTGTGTATTTTTTTTCTTCCCTTTTATTTTGGCTTCCAGGCAGCCCTGAAGAAAGGGGAATACGGAAATGGAAGAAAGGGGTTGGTAAAGGAAGCAAATCACTGGATGGCATGGAAACATACGATTTGCCTTTTGGCATGAACTTTATTAAAAAATACAGGTGTTTCAGCTTCCTGCCCATCAGCCCTACCTTCGTGGGCTACACGTGGAAAGGCTTCAGGAAAAGCAGTAACTGCAGGAGTTCAGATGAAGACTCAGAAGCTACAGTATAGCCTTAGTTGAAATTATATTATCTAGTTGTAGTAAGAGATGTATTTGCAGTTTCTTGCTGATTAAGAAGCATTAAAATATATGTTTTGTATATCTGCATTTAAATTCTGGAACCAGAGCTGAGACGAATTAAAAAAAGAAAAAACAAAAAAACCCAAAAAAAACCACAACACAAAAACCCAAACAAAAACAACAACAACAACAACAAAAAAAGCTTTCCTGTTGTGGGTGGTGGTCGCCAGATCTAGTGTCTCTGGGTCAAACTTGCAAATCCTCCTCTGTTTGATTGGTTTTTTTCCCCAAAAGCTGTCGACGCCCAAGTCTGGTTATTTTAAATGGGGCTTAGGGTCGGGAATTGTGCAGGTGCTATTGAAAACTGTTACTCTTGTTGGGTTTTTTTTTAGGGTGATTCTTATTTAAGTGGTTGGATGCTGGCATTTTCAGGGTGCTCATTGCTGGCAATGTTAGTTACGCCAGAAAATTTGAATGCTGTAAGAAAGAGGGCAGGGAGGGAAGGAAGGAAAGAAAAACCAATTACTCCTAGTCATGTCAAACCCCATATATATATTGTTTCCTACTCACTGGTTTGCACATTCCATTTTGGTTTTTTCCAACCCCCTGGAAAGCAGCAGCAGTTGATGTTGGCAAATCAGAAGAGTTGGGGTTTATGTTATTTTCAATTCCCTGATAGGTCTGTCAGATTTCCAGTGTTAGGGCAGAAAGTTTCTGCAATAACTTTGCCAATGAAAATGATGACCGACTTGGGGTAGCTGAGTGCTGCAGAAGGAACCACTCGTTTCACCTCAGTGCGTGGTTGTAAACGTTTGCTTTTTCTGCCTGGCATTTAACCACCTAATTCATGGTGTCCTTGTGTAGCTTTTCTTTAAAGGGACTGGGTGTAGCTTGAATTTTACAGAGATGGGGAAACATCACTTCCAGGTGGGACCCAGTAACAGTTTTCACAGTGCAATGCCTCTGTCCTGAACAAAATTGCTCATTTCTTGAGCAGTTGTAAGCAATTAAGGTCTGTATCCGTGCAGCTTCCCCTGCATTTAAAGCCAGGTGAGCTCAGCGCTGCCGGCATTGGCTGCTTTGGGGTCTGTGTGTGCAGGAATCTTCTTGATGGGATATCAAAAGCTGACACTGCCCACCAGCGCCTCGTGGTGTGTTGTCTCTTCTTCTTTTTCTTCGTGTCCTCTTGGCTGGGGCTTCTGCAGAAGCTCCTTCCTGGGGCAGAGGGGATCCCAAGGGCAGAGACACTCCATCTGACCCTCCTCACCCACTGCCTGGTTTAACGGGTACTGAGTCCAATCAGGGCACCATTCAGATCTATCTTTCTTTTTTTTTTTTCTATTTTTTTTTTACCTGGAATAGTCTCAGCTCTGATGTTACGTGGGTGTTCACGCTCATCATGCATTCATGATTCCAAGTTTTACTCCCGTTTCACGTTCCTACTATTGCAAGTTAGTTGTAGACTCCAGTGTGGCCCCCAAAGCGTTTTTAAGCTGTGGAGATCATCAGGGAAATGTCGTGTAACGTAATTTCGAGGCCAGTATGCTCTACGGTGCTTGAGTTTTGTATTCCTGGAAAAAAAAACCCAACCCTACCAGTAGATCCTGTAATTCACTAATCTATTTATGAAAGTTTGACTACTGGACAGGAGCGCAGGAACTCTGGTTTAGTTTTTTTCTTCTTTTTTCTTTTTCTTTTTTTTTCCTGAATCTACTTCCAGGTGAATTCGTTGTTGGTTTTTGAAGCATGGAAGGGTTGGGGTGGGGAGGGCGAGGAAAGAGCTTAACGGATCCGTACTGAACAGTGTCGAGTGGGAATGATTCCATTGCTGTCGTTCTCAGCATGCCATGGCTGTTTCCAGAAACTATTTTATACCGCTTTTTTTCCATAACAAAGCATGTGTTTGTTCCTGCTTCAGGGAACTTTCAGTAGTTTGCAGTCTTGATGTCTATTGGACTATCTTGAAAGTGGTTGGAAGAGTTATTGTGTAGTAGACAAGGTTAGTTTGCCTGTGAAACAAAGTCATTTTTTTTTATCATTTTTTAAATTATTTCCTCTTCGGGTAGTGAGGAGTTAGATTTCCACGTCCGCTTGCAGGTAGTTTGAGTGCGGAGACCTCTAATCAGTGGCACGAAGCTTCCACATTTCCCAACTTAATGTGCAACCAAAGATGTGGGGGAGAGATGGGGGCAGTTAAATAGATATATATATATAAAAGGTTAAAAAAAAAAAGCCACCTCTGTATGGCCGTATGGTGGTTATAATGATGTTAAATGCCAAAGGTGGTGATCTTGTAAATGTTGAGAAAGGGAGGCAAAAGTTTTTCTATATTTAAAGCAGTGCCAGCTTGGAAGTACAGACGTGTCGAGTCCAGTGACGCCACTGGGCACAGCAGGGACCTGTGTCCCGAAGCTTTTCTGACTTCTCCCCCCTCAACCCCCCACAAATATTCAATGCTTAGGCAGACAAAAGACGAGGCGATGAGAAATGGCGGGTTTTTGTCTTCTCTCACCTTCGGCTGAGGTGAAGCCGTGCGTGTTCCGCGTTGCCTTCCCGTCAGAAGAATTCCCAGGGCAAATTGCAGGGCAACCAGTCCAGGGATATTTTTGTTTCCTTCTCCCCGGAGCAGAACAGCTCCCCTTTCCTGCAGCCTAAGAAGGACTATCTGAATAGGTGAAGTCCGATTGTTTAACTGTTGGATTTAATTCTTTTTGTGGTGACTTCGGGGCCTCCCGTGTGAGGTGAGTGGCTGAGAGAAGGACAGGGACGTTTCGCCGCGTGTTTGCTTTTCCAGCTGCTCACCTTGGGGACACTAAAACAAGCTGCTGTAGTTCAGCAGCCATTTCTGGAACCCAATGTATGTACGTACGTAGCGACTCTCTCCATCTGGCTGTGAGTGTGAATGGTTAGAGACGAGCCTCAGTTTTTGCAGGTGGGGGGGTGTCTGCTGAAGCACCCATGATGTACAGCCAGGGGTCTGGAGCGGTGGCAGGACCTTGGGGGCGCGCAGCCCCCAAAGGAGGGAGCTGATGCTCCCTTTCCTCTCTCCCATGCACCTGAAACCATCCCCGGAGCTACCAATCGAGGAAGGTGCCTTGCTTTTCTTGGCGGGGGAGAGCCTCCAAATTGCCCCCAGTTTGGGGCAGTTGTGGACCTTAAAAATCCCTTTTTTGTCCCAGTGTTTTATCTGCTGCCGGGGGGGGAGCGCGGTGCCCAGCCCGAGGTGCCGGCCGCCGTGTTGTGGGGGATTAACATTGGGAAGAAGCCTTGAAATGCTTCGGGGTTTGCTGGTGACCTCCAGGCTTTGAGGCGTTAAGGACGGCTGGATGGGAGGAATCTTGACTGTAAATGCAATCCTGCGTTTTTCCTGCCTGTGCTGTAGCCTGCCTTTCAAACAGCTCAGCTAAACGAACCCGACAGAGGGGAAGACGACACCCGAGCGAGGGGTGAAGAGGCCGATGAGATGTTTAACCAAACTTTTTAAGAAGGAAAGGAAAACACTCATGGTAGAAAGAGCGTTTTGTCATATCGAAGATGGTATGCGAAACAAAATGACTTGGGACTTTTGTAATTGATGTTCTATTGTATTATTAATTATTTTTAGGTTAAGCTTCAAATTCTTGCAAACATGTTGAAACACGTTTTCTAAAGCGAATCCTTGCAAATTATACCTGTAGAAATTGAGGTTTCGTATCCGAGCTGACAGCTACGACTGATTTAACGTTGCGTTGGCAGAGGAACTTACCCAGGTACCTCGCTCCGAAAGTTCAACCTTTTAAACCCAGAATTTGCTTTCTGCCTTTTAATACTGACTTTAAATACGGCAACTTGGTTTGTACATGAATATTGCAGTATTTTATTTCCATATATTAAAAATAACATTTCCACTCAGGATAACGAGCGCCGTTTTCCTGGGAGGGAGTGGTATGATTGTCATGACAATGTCATGTGATGGTAGAATTTCTTCATTGACGAATCGATAGTAGTTGTGTATACTTTATTTACCCATGTTTTATGTTCCTACCGAAAAAACTAAAGGGTTTCTTTATTATTATTCATCTCCCTACTGAGATCTCGGTGCTCCCCATGCGGAATTGGCGCTTGCAAACGGAAATCCTCAGTGCTCTTCATACCACAAGGAGCCTCGGTGAGCGCGACCGGTCATCTATAGCGTTGCATCCTTCACCAAAAAATGGTTGAAAACGGCACCATTTGTGGTATAAACAGCACCCCAGGCTCCACGGGGTTTCAAACAGCCAATTTCTAATGGTTTGAGTGAGCCATTGGACGCTTACACGCGATCTAAACCAACCTGTGCTTAACACAACTCCTATAGCCATGTAGAAAATGCATGTGTGACAGACCAGCACGACCTGTGGGGTTTCTTTTTCGTGGCCTTCTTCAACCAAAAGCGACTTTTTTTCTTCTTTTTTTTTTTTTTTCCTTCCTTTTATTTTTTTTTTTAGGGGGAGGGAGCGATGGGTCACTCATTTGTTCTTTTTTCCTGCAGAAAACGTCCCGCTCGGTGCATGTTTCTTAGCGTTTCTTGCGGCTGATGGCCTTGGTGGCCGTGGGGTGACAGGTCCTCCATGCTCTCGCGTCTCCGGAGCTGCGATGGGTCATTGCGGGGTGGGAGGAGGCCACGAGATCCCAGTGTTTGGCTTCTGGCCGTGAGGCCGGGCAGAGCTTGGTGCTGGGTGGCTCCTGCCTGGCGGGGATCCGTCTTCAGAGCCCACCCCAGGTTCTCCCGTCTGGTTCCAATTTGCCTGTGACTGTGCATCCTCATCCGTACATATTGACATTGAGAGATAGATTTAGAATTGCCTTGTGTACTCGCTGGCATTTACTGCATCTTTCCGGGTAAATCATCTTTGCTGCCAGTTCAAATTATTGTACTTTGTCTGTTTTATAACAACCTTTGGCGTAAACAAACTATTGACTGTTCTTAGGCAGTGGGGATAATCAGATTTTTTTTTCCCATGACTTTTTGTGACTGAATTTGGCTGTAAAACTTTTTCGTTCAACAGCAAGAGGGGTTTTGTTTTTTTGTTTTCTTTTTCTTTTGGTTTGGTTTTTTTTTTTTCCTTTTTCATTTTGTCCTGAGATGTGTAATTCTTTTATGGAGGTTTGTTTTGTTTTGGTTTTTTTTAAATGTCTTTTTATTTTTCCTAACATTGCTTCATTAAACGATTAAATATTTAAAAATGTAATATTTGGACCAGATGTTGTGAATAATAGTAGATAAAGCTATTTTATTCTGTATTTTTAAAGCTGTTCAGTATAAATAAACGCGGGCATAGATGCAACTTGGCAGCGTGGTGTTGCACTTGCTTTGGAGGAGCACGGATGGTTTTGGGAATCCAGGTGAGGTGAAGAGTGAGCATCTGTTTGTAGCAAGTGCCACCCAAAAATACAACCCCCAACTGCCTTCCTGACCCTTGCACCTCTCAGTCCCCGGCTCGTACCGTGCAGATGCATGGGATTCCCGTGGTTTATTGGGAAGAGACAGAGTCCCTGCTGCTCCTTTGCTCTCTCTGTCCCTGCCCTCAGCTGAGGCAGCTCCCAACCTCCGGGGCAGCCGAGGGGCAGCAAAACTCCCGGTAAAAGCAATTGCACGGGCAGCACCGATGTGTTTCTGGGCAATGTTCACGCAGCAGAACTTCAGTGACTAATTCCCTAATTAAAAAAAAAGGCAAACTAATCTTCACGTTCTCTCCATGCACTGAGCAGAGGCTTTGAGTTACTCTGTGCAGCAAGAGTTGCCAGCAGAGAAACAGCCTCTGGTTTGGGGTAAAATCATAGAATCACAGAATGGTTTGGGTTGGAAGGAACCTTAAAGACCACCCAGTGCCACCCAGGGCAGGGACACCTCCCACCAGCCCAGGTGGCTCCAAGCCCCCTCCAACCTGGCCTTGAACCCCTCCAGGGATGGGGCAACCTGGACCAAGGTCTTGCCACCCTCAGCAAAGAAGTTCTTCTCCAGATCTCAGCTCAATCTCCCCTCTTTCGGTGTCAAACCCTTTCCCGCTCCTCCTTTGGCTCCCCTCCCTCACCAAGAGTCCCTCCCCAGCTTTCCTGGAGCCCCTTGAGGCTCCAAGGTCTCCCTGGACCCTTCTCTTCTCCAGGGTGATTCCTCCCCAACTCTCTCAGCCTGTTCTCACAGCAGAGGGGCTCCAGTCCTCCCAGCATCTCTGTGGCCTCTTCTGGACAAGTTCACCTAAAGCCTTAAGGCTGGGAATTTGTCTGAATTCTTGCCCTGCCTTTGGCAACCTGTAGCCAAAGTGACTTCTCCTGGGCCTTTCCTGGAGCCACTGTGGGCCCGGGAATAAACTCACCAGCACCTTGCCTTGTCCCCAACTGTTTTAATGAACTGGTTTGTTTTCTCTGGAGCTGGGGTAGGAAATTCCCAATGTTGGCCTGGAAGCTGGCACCTGCCTGGGGTGAGTTGGGACTGGGAACATCTGGCTGAGGATGCACACCTCCTCCAGATCTCTGTCAGCCTTCAAGGGGTCTGAGCTACTGTGATTTTAAGGGGAATTAAGGCACCCAAGTCCCTTTCTTAACTTGAGCGTAGCCCACCATAACTGGTCCAAAACCAGTGTAGTCAGATGGGAAGAAAAATGGCCAAAAGCCACCTAAATTGGCGGGAGAGGAGGTGAAGAGCAGATCCGGTATCAAAGCCGGTGGAGCAGCTGTTGGGCCACGGCAAGGGATTTCCAGTCATTCCTGAGCTGGGCTGGGTTTGGGTGCGTGATGGGAACGGCTCTGATCTTAATCCCCATTAATCCTTTGTGCTACTGGGTCAGGGCTCTGGAAATAATTGCTTTTTCTCCCAGTGTCCTGCCCGGATCAAAATTCAGCATCAGCTGCATCGACCCAGTAAGATGAGTTTTATCCCAGAGAGAATCTCAAAACCCTGAGGATTTTTGCAATGATGGAAACATCCTCAGATGAAGAGAGAGGCCACGTTTCGGAAAAACACGTATTAGGTGCAAGCAAAGGCCTTTGAAAAAACCACTTCTCTCCCCATCTGGCTCCCAGAGGCTGCGTAACGGCTACCAGATGCTTCTAAGCTAAACGTGCATCCAAATGCGTAATATTGTTTGGTATTTACTGACAATTAGCTTGGGGGTCTTAAAACTGAAATCATGGGAAGCTGCCAGGGTGTGAAGGAAGGGTGTTTGGAGGCTTGCTCAGTCCAGGAGTGGAAATACTTAGATTTTGGAGAATTTTGAAGCTGGTGCTTTACGCGTGGGTCTGAATGAGGTGGGTCTGAGTGAGGTCCTGCCATTGGGCCGCACCAACCCCGTACATGGCTACGGGCTTGGGGAAAGGTGGCTGGAGCTGCCCAGCAGAAAAGGACCTGGGGGTTCTGGTGGACAAGTGGCTGAACATGGTGTGCCCAGGTGGCCAAAAAAGTCCACAGCATCCTGGCTTGTATGAGAACTGGTGTGACCAGCAGAAGTAGGAAGGGGATTGTCCCCCTGGACTCAGCACTGGTGAGGCCACCCCTTGAGTGTGGTGTCCAGTTCTGGGCACCTCAAGACCAGAGAGATCTGGAGGGGCTGGAGCGAGCGCAGAGGAGGGCAACGGAGCTGGGGAAGGGGCTGGAGAATCAATCTCCTGGAGGAGCTGGGAGTGTTGAGTTGGAGGAAGAGGAGGCTGAGGGGAGACCTCCTCGCTCTCTACAACTACTGGAAAGGACACTGTAGAGAGGTTGGTGCTGGTCTCTTCTCACAGGGAATTAGAGACAGAAGGAGAGGGAATGGCTTCAAGCTGCCCCAGGGTGGGTTTAGGCTGAAGATGAGGAAAGAATTCTTCCTGGAAAGAGTGGTCAGAGCCTGGACTGGGCTGCCCAGGGAGGGGGTTGAGTCCCCATCCCTGAGTGTGTTTCAGAGCGGTTGAGATGTGGTGTTGGGGGATGCGGTGTAGGGGAGGACTTTGTAGAGTGGGGTTGATGGTTGGACTAGGTGATCCTGAGGGTCTTTTCCAACCTGAAGGATTCTAGGATTCCTGACCTCCAGGCTCAGCTATGGGGGTGGAAACAGCAATAAATCCATCCAAGCCAATGGTTTAAAAGGCATCAGGAGTGGTGTTTAGCACAGAAACGCTGATTTAACCCATGGAAGAGGTACCGGAACATCCCCATGGGTAAAACACCTGCCCTGGCTGCAGAGCACCCTTTTCCTGGGAGATTTTTGGCAGGTGGGGGGATGCTCGAGCTCACAACCAGACCACATGTGGAGCAGTCGTTTTGGTCTCCTTCCACATGGGTTCACTTCCTCTCAGGTTCCTGCTCCAGCCGCTGTGCTGGGAAGGAGAAGCTGAGAGCCTGTCCCGGCCTCACAGGGTGTCCTTGTATGGCAGGATTGGGTCAAATTCCTTCTATTTGGTGAATAAATGCCTCTGTCCAGGCTGCCAACTCAGTGCTGTGCAGTGAAAACAAGGAGCAAGATGTCACAAAATTTAACCCTAGTTCTTCAACCAAGTTCCTCCTGGTGCTCGTGCAAGTGCCCAACCAAAACCTGCTATTTTTTTTTTTTTTTTTCTTCTCTTTTCAGGGCTGCAGGGTATGATAGAAGCTTTTTCTCTCCTTGAGGCTAAATCCCTGGGTTTCAGGGCTGGGGTTGGCGCGGCGCGGGCAGCCGGGGCTCCATTGTGCAGCTCAGCCGGGCTCTCCCGGTGACAAAGGGCCTCTCATCCCCGCCAGCCCTCGAAGATGCTGCTGGAATATAAATACTAACCCCCATTCCGGCGTGCTTTCGCCGACTCGGTGTTTCCCCAAGCCAGATGGCTCCTCCTGAACTTCTCATATTTTTACATACAAGTAAAAAAAAAAAAAAAACAACCCAAAAAATAACCCCAGGAAAAACAACAACAACAAAAAAGAGCTGATTACAATCCCTGGTTGTAAAGACTTGCTTGTTTTGCTAAAGCAGCTGTTTAGATTATTTCTTTGCTTTTTTGGTTGGCTTTTTTTCTTTTCTCTTTTCCCCTTCATGTGGGCTGTTTCTAGGCAAATTCCTTAAAAATATATATATAAATAAAAAAAGCCTGGAGAAGCCACAAAGCGCTGGGAAAGGTCAGGAGCAGACAAAGGCGGAGGGACGTGGCCACACTCTGCTGCTCTTCTGGAATATTTAATACCCCCACGTGTCCCCCCGCCCCCCCAGACCCTCCCTGGGGGCGGTGTGGGGTGCGTGGGCAGGATGGGACCCGCAGCCCAGGAGCAGAAGCTGGAGGCTGAGCACCATTTCAGAGGTAACTGTGACACCATCCCCCCCACCCCTCCCCAAACTGCAACATCTGCTTCCAGGCAGATGATTATTACTATTATTATTTTAACTTCAGTTCCTCTTCAATCCCCTTTTTGGGAAGGGAAAGGGGGCGTTTTTGGATCCGGATGGGATCCCACAGTCCTGGGTGGGAACTGGTTGCTGCCAGTGCATGGCCCCCCCCATAGCACCGTCCAGGAGGTAGGACAGTGACATGCGATGCCTGCACAGCTCTGGCACTGAATATCACAGTTTTTGGGGCACTCTAAGGTAGAAATAAGCAATTTAGCTGGTGTGATGCAGCATGCAATGTTCCCTCAGGGAGTCCTGCATGGAGCTGGAGCCCATCATAAAAGTATTTCCAGCCCTGGTCCATGGGATGGGACATCCCTTGGGGTCCTGGTCCTGGCACCAAGGTTGGGGCAGCTTTTGGGATCCTGGTCCTGGCACCAGGGTTGGAGCAGCCTTTGGGATCCTGGTCCTGATTCTGGGGCATCCTTTGTGATCCTGGTGCTGGCACCGGGGTTGGAGCAGCCTTTGGGATCCTGGTCCTGACTCTAGGGCATCCTTCGGGATCCTGGTCCTCACACCAGGACTGGGGCATCATTTGGGATCCTGGTCCTGGCAATGGGGTTGAGGCAGCCTTTGGGATCCTGGTCCTGGGGTGCAACCTGGGTGCCAAAACCAGAATGTCCTTTGGGAACGCAGTCCCAGAGCCCGAACCAGGGGGGTGAGGCGGAGCATCCTTTGGGATTCCAGTCAAATCGGGACAAAGCGGGAGCCCGAGGCAGAGCATCCTCGGGAGGATCCCCAGTCCTGCCACCCGCTACGGGGGATCCCGCCCGGTGCCGGGGTGGCCCTGGGTGCCGGAGGGGGCTGTCCCCCGGGATTTCGACCCCGCAGCCCCCCCCCGTCCGGCCCC
>VXBJ01005182.1:98375-119624 GCA_013400055.1 Nycticryphes semicollaris
CCTTACAGATGGGACCCTCCCTGGCTGTGGGCTAATGCCTTCCCAGTGAGGCACTGCGTCTTTGGGAGATAACCCACACAGGACACAGTGCCCAAAAATGTGCCTCCTACCCCTCCCAGGGGTTGGAAGCATCACCCAGGTGCTAGAAGGTAAAATAAAAATAACAGCTCTTATTTAAAAAAAAAATAAATATATATATATATACACACATANAGCAATGTTATAATCCACCTTCCACTAAACTTCCCTGCGTGGTGCAATAACCACAAGCTGGCTCCTTTGCAGGAAAAGCTGAATATCTGTATTTTACTTTTTTTACTTTTTTTTTCCTTTTTCCTAGCAGAAAGGCTTGTAATATGTGACTCACAGAGAGGCTTTCCTTTGCCTCTCCCATTTATTTTTAACTTGCAATCCCCTCGGAAGGCTTTCCGAGATCAGAGCCGTGGTGTAAGCGCGTTGCTTGACGTAACGTGGCTGCACTGAGGTCACCTTCTTAAAAATAACCGGGGGCACACCCGGGATGGGCCAAGGCCCCCCCCATTTTCATAATTTTTTACCTCTATCATGCACACCAGCCTCCGATCCTGCTTCAGGGAATTGCTTCCATCCCCAAAACACGTCAGTTGGGTGCCAAGAACTTGTATGAACGTGCCGAAATCCCGGCTGACGTATTTAAATGTTGTATTGCTCCAGCAGAGCCAAGGGAAGGAATGTCTTTTTTTTCAGAGGTTTGATGGATGGAGGGATAACACCACCGTCCTTGGGGCTCCCCATGGGTTCCAGGCTGGGTTGTGTTGGGAAAAGGGCAGGAGAAATCAGTTTTCCCAGTGGGGAAAAAGGGGCCGTGGGGTGATATGGCATAAGCTGAACTCCCGTAAATTCAGACAGTTGTTTGGTTTTTAATACTACTGAAAAAAAAAAAGAAAGACTGAAACAAGAACCGGGTTGGAGATGCAGAAATACTTAAAAGAACTGTTGCATTTTTCTCTTAGCTATATGTTTTTCTTTTTTATTCCCGTTTTTGGTCCAGGTGTTCACTTTGTTTATTCACATGAGAATGAATCAAGCTTTTGTACCCCATGATCTAGTTTCTAGCTCATGTGCTGAGCGAGGATGAGATGATTAAACCCAATAGTCATGCAAATCCTCTGGGCTGAGCCAGTGAGTATGTTTCCACACTGATTTTGTCCTCTCCCTCCATATAAAGCATTCCCAGGCCCAGGCCTGGCTTTATGGGGTTTCCATCCCCCTTTTTCCCTGGGTGTAAATAAGAATAAGCAAAGACAAACTGGGTTTGGGAAAGATGCTTCCTTGGGGAAATGGGCCTGGATTTTTAGCCATTAGGGTTTTTAATCTATCAAAAGTTTCCCTGTGTGGTGTGCACCTTTCCATCCATTTTGGAGCACCTTCCAGCTGGGAGGTCAAGCCAAGACAACGCATGACTTAGTCCAAAGCTTTTCTTTCCCCTAAAGCAACAAATTAAAAGCTCTTTATGAAGCCTATGCTGAGGATCAGGCTGACGTTATATACAAAAGAGAGGTTATATACCAAATATTCAAGCATTGTATGCCAAATCTGCTCCATATGTTTAATTTTCTGCCCTTTTACCTTGAAAGGGTGAGCTGCTGGGGGCTGGAGGCGGGTGGAGGGTGGGGGGGAAGCTTTACCATCGCCTGGGTGGGAGTTGAGAATAAGTCAATAATTGCCGTCTGGTGCAAGGAAAAGCCCGGAGAGAGACTGGGCTGCTCTGAAGATGCTCATGCAGAGTTGTCATGGGCACGATGCTCTCCGTAGCCATCTCCATGGCTACCCCAGCAAGGAGGGGAGGGGATGCAAGTGGTGCAGGAACAGTGCTGTTAGCTTAAATGCTGCCCGCTCTCTCTTGGCTGGTGTGTAGATAAGTCATGCTTGGGATCTCCAGGAATGGCAGCTGGTTTTTAGCTGGACCTGGAAGTCAGCTGTGATTGCAAATGCTTTTATTTATTAAAAACTGAGATTTGCAGCATCTCCCCTAAAGTATTTTGATGCTGGATGCACTGGGGTACAAGTGCATGATGTGCTCAGATGAGGCTCAGGTATTTTTACTTGCCCTTAGCCAATGCCATGGAAAAACTCAGATAATATTCCTGCTTCTGACCCAAGATTATGCTATGGAAATGGCTACCTGAAAAAAAAGCACTGTATAGATAAGGAAGCATTTTGAATTTATGATTCCCTCCCTCCCCCCCCCATATCTAACAATTTAATTTTTTTCTTCAACAACAGCAAAGATCACATACAATCAGACCATCGAGTTAATAGGGTCTGGAGGTGAGATGTGCCCACTCTAGGGGCTGAGCAGAGATGCCAGAGCCAACAACTCCCTGAAAGGATTTCTCCTTCATTTTTCCCTCCTTCACTTTTCCAAAGCAACTCCCAAAGCAGCGCCAACGCCACAGCTTGCAGCCTGCGTGGAAAAAGCTGGGACAATAAAAGTCACGTGAAGTCTGTGCAGAGGGCTTGAGGTAGAAAGGAAGAAGCCCACAGGCTCTTCAGGGCTTGGGGTTGCTGTGATCTCTGGGCCACCAAGAGCAAAAAAATGGAGTCAGTCACAAGGCCACGAAGCATTTTACCCGGCCATGCGTAGAGAGGATGGAGGAAAAGGGTTTATAAGATGATTAATATAAACCCTGCTACGAGCCCACGTGCGGGAGCAGCACCAGAGGACAAACCCCAGCTTGGGCAACGATGTTTTGCTCTAGTGATGGACAAAGAGGTTTTTTTTTTTCCTCTCTCCAGTTATCCCTAAAGCTGCATCTGGTTGAACCACGCAGCTCTTAACGTGGCCTTTTCCCAACAACTCCAGCAACCTTGGCCACGGCTTGTTTTTCAGGGCACTTCTCAGCAAGCCCAGAGGGACTCTGGGGAGAGAAGAATAATCAAAGTACAGAGTCCAGAGGAAATTAGCGTTGCATTTAACAGTGGCAGGATGGGACCAGCTGTTTATGCTGAGCTGGGGGACGGGGGGTGGGGGGAACCAGACAAATCATTCACAGTAGGCTCGGCGCAAGGAGGCTTCCTGCAAGCAAAGCCCCATCTGCAGCCATTAAATAGCAAATAATAATCAGTGCTAATAATACAAAGCAGGATTTTATTTCTTTGCAGGGTGTTTTCTTGTCCATATTCTGGCCTGCAGCATCTGCGCCGTCCAAAATATTTTTGCGGTATCATTGACCCCGGGAATTTGTCCTGTTTAAAAATAAATGGTGATGGAGCAAAGCCTCTGGGACTTGGTTTCTCACAAAGCTCAGCCTGTTTGGGAGCTGGGATAATTCCGCTAAGGATTCACGAGGTTATCCATTGCTTAAAAAAATCAAAGGAGACATTTGATATAATTACATCAACTCCTCAGCTGAGATTAAGTGAAATAAAGTTGAGAATTGGGAGGGTCTTACTGGTCCCTCACTAATTGCTGGGGTGCTCATGCATGAATACCTTTAAAATGGACATTTTTGGGCACTGGGATGGGAATGAAGTTTTGAACAGCTCTTCACAGCAGCTGTTTTCAGAGGATGATGAGAAAAGCAGATGGAGGAGGTCATGGATCCTTTCTCTGGAGGACAAAAAAGGAGGTCAGTGTTGTTGAAAAATGGGGAGGAAAAAAAGTACAAAAAAAGGAAATGAAATAACAATAGTAAATGTGGATAGTCTTTTTAATTCCAGGAATAGCCTGATTGTGGCAGAATTGGCTGAGAGACCTTTTCCTGTATTTCTCCTTAGTTCCAGGAATAGAGAAGAGCGATTTATGCCTTGAAATAGGTGCCAGTGGGGAACTGCACCTGGGCTGAGCGGAGCTGCCGGCTCTGACGCAGAGCCAGCCCACCGAGGCAGAGCCCAGTGGGCCGTCACCCCACAGCCTTTGAATTATTGATCTGAGAGATATATTAATTACAGAGGCTTCTCAGGGTCAGGAGGCAGAGCAAGGGGAAGGTATGTCGGGTGAGGAGTGGCAGGAGTTGAATTTCTAGAGGGGAGGATTTGAGAAGGGAAGTGGATTAATCAACATCAGTTTAGTTAAGTCCCTATAAATGCACCAAACATGGATCGCAAACAATCTGAGACAGATACAAAAAAACTCTGATAGGGGAAATACCCATTTTTCATAAGAATAAAACCAAAAAAGCTGGAAATGAGCTGATTTCAGTCTTTAATTTATCAATACAAGTAATCAAAAAGAGGGCAAGCGCTGGCCTATGCGAAGGGGTACCTTTGGAGAAGGACAGGAGGTTAATCATAAGCCACGACTGTGCTTCGGATTATTTGTCGGTGATTTACTATTAACTCTGAGACACAATTGCTCATGGTTTTAATCCGTCTACCCCCAGGCAGGGAGTGGTGACGCATCTATTTTGGGGTGAATTCCTCTGTTATTCATTGCTTATCTGTGATTTATTGTGACCCAACTTCACAAAATAACATTAGGAATAAAAGCCAGCTGCATTCAACTCGTTTGTTTGCAAACCTGTATAATTTTTTAACCAATGGGTTGGCTAAACAAGTGTTACTGCATTTATGTTACTTACCATTTAAAGTAGATAATCTGTTTGCTCTTCATTTAAAATGTAGTACTAGTGCTGAGAGGTTTTTATAAAAATGAGGCAGACCTTTCGCTTTTAATTATCTCAGAATTTAATGACTGTAAGCCTTCAAAACATACCCAGCTGGGAAGCAGAAGATTCACAGATTATTTTCTAATTGGATCCCTGGTACCAACATCACTTTTCCCTACCACCAACCTTCCTCTGGCCACAAAATACTCCACTTTTAAAGAAGATTTGTGCAGATGACACCACCAGGGAGTTTCCAGGTGGGCTGAGAACTTCCCTGAGCACAGGGGTCCCTGCTGAAATCCTACTTTGCGCTTCAGCTCCCCAAATTCCTTTTGCTAAAAAGCCTTTGCAATGCTGACCTCTGCAGGCAAATACTGCATAAAACCAGCTGGTTCTGGGCAGCAATAATCTAAATAATACATAAAACAGGTATTTTATGCATTCTTACTGGCTTTGGGTAGCAGTACTTTTTTAATAATGCATAAAAATGGAGCATTTCTCTGTTGGTTAGTAGAGGTGGTGGGATCGTGAAGTATCGGGAAATCCTGGCTCGCTTTAAAGGGGCTGATCCGTGAACTCCTGTGTGGTTTTTTTTAAAACCATTTGCTGGTTGGTCAAAGCACTTTGAAATCAGGGGACAGACAGATGAATGAAAAGCTGGCATTTCACGCCATAAACCCATTGATGCTATAAACGAGGAGTCAAAAGGCCTGGCCTTCCCTAGGGAGGGAGAAAGAGAAAAAAAACCTACCAGCAGTTCTGCCCCTGAGACCCCGCCTCTAATTAAGCTCTAATTAACAACACCCTGTGTGGGAGGTGATGTTTGTGGACTCTCTGAGGGAGCGGTGGAGACGGGGGTTCCAGCGGCCCCAGACCCGGAGCCAACCCCCGGCCCCGGCGGTAACCCCCGGCCCCGGCGGTCTGTCAGCCGCCGCCTCGGGGCCTCCCCTTTCCTCAGTCCCTCCAGCTGTAGCCTTCCTTCAGCCCCGGCGGCTCTGGCTCCCGTCCGACCCCGGCAGCCCCTCAGCGGACACCCCAAGGCATCCCCCGGCGCCGCGGCCATGAAACCCGCTCGGCCACGGCCTTGCCCCCGCCCCGGGAAAGCCCAGCCCAACTCGGCCCATAGGACAGGCCTCAGTCCGCTGCCCTGGTCCTCACCCAGGCCTGGCACCTTCGAGGCCTCCTGAAGGGGTGGGTAGGCCAGGCCCTGCTCTGCTCCCCCCTGGGGGGCTGCTACCCATCCCCACCCGGCCCAAGGGGGTTCCCTGTGGAAAATGGGGTAGATGGTGATGGTGAAAGAAAGCAGGCGGTGTTGGGTTTGGCTGGGGAGGACTTTAATGTGGCCACTGCCCATGCGTGGGGATGCATCATGGGATGACAGGCGAGTGTCCTTCTTTGCAGGGTCTGCGAGGGGAATGCCAGTGGTTAGCAGAGGCGGCGGGGAACCTTCCCCTGTGCCCTGGATCAGCTGGGTTCCAGGAGCATCCCTGATGGGTGGTTGGACCCCAAAGGTGGCCAAGGGAGACATCGGAGAGAGACACGGAGTTCCATGGTGCATGGACATGAGTGCCCTGTGCCCAGGAAGGATGCCCACCCAGATCTTAAGGAACACTGAGGAAAAGATGTTGGAGAGACCCAGAGCCCTGCAAGACGTCAGAGAGACGTGGAGTCCTGCAAGTCTTGGGTGCAAGTTTGATGGGAGCAGGTCCCCGTCCTAGAGCTTAAGCGCTGTGACACGGGGAATGTGGAAGGGACAGGTCTCCTCTGAACCTGTAGAGCTGCAGAAGGAGGAGAAAACACCGGGGAGGTCAAGGAGGAGGCCACATCTCCCCTCCCTTTGTCTTCCCACCCCAGGCAGCCCAGCTGCTCAACCTTTGCCCTCCACTTACATGAGCCGGTTGCGGATGGGGCGGAAGTGTTTAGTGAGCCTGATGGCGAAAATGATGTTGGGGATGAGGAAGAAGGTGCAGCATCCCAGGCTGAACCAGAAAGCGTTCTGCAAAGAGACAGTGTGAGTGCCACTGCTGAACTGCGCAGGGAGAGGCAGCCACCCTGGCTCTGGAGGGATTTGAGGAACCTTGTGGTGGCTGGTGTGGGACTGTCAGGGCTCCTGTTGGCCCTGGCTGCCCCAAATTCTTGCTGGTTGGTAGTGGGATGTCCCTGTGGAGGGATAGGGCAGGGATTCTTACCCAGGGGTCAGCGATGCGGTCACATAGGATCACCCGACCGTTGTCCAAGGCTGTGGCAAGCGGCTGGCATGAAGCCACGTCCTCCCTCAGCTGGAACAAGAAGTGGAGACAAGGCATAAACCCACTCCTAGCTTGAGGGGAGGCATTTTGCTGCCTCGGCTCAGCTCAGGGCTTGCATGCAGCATCCATGGGGGCTCCCCACCCCAAAGAATCTCTCTGCAATGAAGGTCAGCACCTACCGTCTGCCCGACCCAGTTCAGGTACTGCGTGAAATACCGCAGCTCCTTCCTCGTGAAGCAGCCGATCTCCTGGGCAGAGGGAAGGCAGCATGGAGGGCAAGTGCCATGCTTTCCAGCCCAGCCCTGCTACAGCCACAAATGGGCTAATACTGGACTTGAAAACAAGCCTTGCCCTGTTCTCACTGTTTCATTCTGGCTGTGGGGAATTTTGTACCCCCTGAGGGCTAATCTAGCCCTGCCTCACCTGCCGGAGGATCTGCTGGGCGTGCACAGGCAGCCGGGCTTCCACTGAGGCCGTGTTGGCTAGTGTTGTCTTCACCCGCTCCTGGGAAAACATAGGAAGGGCAGAGCTTCCTTAGAGCATCGAGCAGCAGGATGGGTGCCCTGGGGGTGCCGAGAGCAGGGTGTGCAGCACTGTGCACGTGCCAAGCTTCAAATTGGGTCTGGCTGCCAGAGGGCAGGTAAAGAGGGACCTCCTCCAAGCTGTGGGACGGCTCTGCCAGGGATGCTGAAATGCCCTGAGCGCTGCAGGGGGATTTCTGATTTGCAGTGGCCAATCTAATCATTAAAGGAGACCAATCCTCCCTGGAGGGTGTTTTTCCTGGCTGTCCCATCACCCTGTAACTGGCTTTTTGGGACCCTGGCAGGCAGGACCCATAGGGCACCACATATTTTTCGGAACTGAAAGAAACTATGCAAGTACCTGGAGATGCGGTGCCAAGTGGGAGAGGAACTGGACGCTTTCCCCCAGCTTTGCCTGTAGGACATGGAAGTGAGATGGGTACAAAAGCCCCGTGGCCCTTTTCACGGGGGCACCACTGGGCAAACACTGGCAGCACCACAAGCCACCACCCCGGCATGGACTCACCACCAAAGCCTCCTGTGATTGCACCGTGGAGTTTTGCATCTGCCACAGAGCCTGGGCCTCAGCAGCCAGCCGCCCTGCCACTGTGCTGTTCCTCTGTGGGGGGACAGCGAGGTGAGGATGTCTCCAGGAGCACACAGAAAGCCTCACCACCACCACCCCCACCTCCCAAACCACTCACCTGCATTTTCTGCAGCCCCTCGAGGCTCCTCGCCAAGCCAGGGATGCTGGTCTGCACCACAGGGTTTTTCATCTGGGGGAAGATGGAGTTGGTGGCTGCCCGAAATCCAACCCTAGAAGCTGGCCCTGGCATGGCTGGGCCACATCCTGCCCTCTGCATCCCCTCACCTCCTCCTGGAAGCGCCCATAGTCCACCTCATCTACCCCACTGTGGGCGAAGGTCTCCAGGTCCTGCCTGCCCTCACTGCGGAGGAGCCGCACGTCGCCCAAGTGTGCCGTGAAGTCGCCCAGGCGTTTTTGGAAATCAGCCGTGTACTGTGGGGGGTGAGACGCGGGGGATGTTGTAGGACTGGGGCCAGGCATCTCCATTCCAGTAACCCCAATAAAGCTCATGTATCTGTACTGTGACCAGAAGCTCTGGCTGCAGCCAGCCCTCACCTTGGGGGATTTTAGATGCTCATTCAGGTCGTAGGACCTGTCGAGTTGCAGCACCTCCCACAGCCCCGCGCCGCTCTTGCACTCCCTGGAAGGCAAAGGGATGTGGGTAGTGTGACCCCAAATTAGCCCTCTGATGTATAGGGGCAGAGGTGGGCTCCTGTGGCACCCACCGGTACGTGGCACTGAGGTTGGAGTCCCTCCTGAGGTTGAGCTGACGGGTGACGTTCATGGAGGGAGGCAGGTTCCCAGGAGTATCAATGAACTGAGGCAAATGGGAGGAAGAAGAGGGTTAGGGTCAGGCACAGGCATTCCCAGCAACGATTTTGGGGGTGTTCTTCCCTCGCAGATGTGCCCTGGGGCACCCCATCCCAGCCAGAGCTAATCTTGCCTTTATTTGTATCATCCCCATTGCAGAACCTTGCTGGGCAGCGTACGGAGGGAAAGCAGTGGGTGGCTCCATGCAGGGACCTGCCTGTGCGTGCACAGCCATGGTCCAGCCCTGAACCTATTCCCAACCCTGCTCCCAGCCCTGAGCACCCCAGGGATCCCCAAACGACCGGAGGACAGGAGTCCTGCAGGTAGGAAGGAGCATCCTTGCCTCAAGCAAATTAGCAGCACAAGGGCAATTCCCCACTGCTGTTGCAAATCCAAGGACCTAATCCTAAACTTAATCTTCTGGTTTAGGGTGGGGATTTTCTCGACAAGTTTGGGGGGGGACACACAGAGTGATTGAAGGCATTTTGGTGCACACTAGCAGAGATTTATGGGGCTGTGGGTGGATGTGTGGCCGCCCACCTTGTAAATCTCCTGGTTGACCCAATTCCTGCAAACCAGCGTCTGGATGTTGCCCCCAACCAGGAAGGTAGCGAAAACCAGGAGGATGAGGAGCCAGGAGAACAGGAAAGCCAGGCCCACGCCGCTGAAAGAAGGAGAGGAGGTAGCGACGGCAGCTTTGCAGACCCGAGCGAGCAGAAAGGCTTGTGAGGACCTGCCCGGCCGGCTGCAGCCCCGCGGCTCCCTCCCGCGCCCGGGCACGCCGGGCTGCCTGGGAAGGGCCCCCGGGAGCGGGGTGTGCCGGGCAACGGGGTTGGGGTGCGGGACCTGCCAGCTCCCAGGGAGGAGCAGCTTCTCCCAAGCCCGCAGGCCCAGGTGGTGGCTTCAGAAGCCTTTCTGCTCGTCCCGCTCCCAGTCCTTCCCTTGGCTTTGCCCCTCTGTTTTTGGGAAGGTGAAATGGCAACACCCTCCCACCCCCTTGCTTCCCCCCCAGCACCCGGAGAAATGCTTACACCAGGAGAAACTTGGCACCAGCTTCTCCTCGGCACTCGTAGTCACTCGGGTCCTCCCGCTTGGAGAGCCCATACGCCCCCAGGGCCATCCCTATTATGTTGCAGGCGAGGATGAGGAGGATGATGGAGCACAGCACTGTGCCCGCAATCCACCTAGAGGAAAGAGTAGCAGCGCACAGCCTTGAGATATGGGGCTGATGGACCCAGCTGGGGCTCAAAGCAGGGCTCAGCACCCATCTCTGCCACACCCCTTGCACCCCTTCATGCTCCCTGGTATCACCTGTACCGCTCAAAGCGCTCCACCTCCCGGAGGTACGGCTGGCTCCGGTCCTCTGCCTTCACCAGGGCTTCGCTGACAGGCTGGGTGTAGTCGGGGAGCGGGAAGCTGTTGGCGATGGACTGCACCTTCTCCGCCATGCGGGCCATCTCGTCCCTCAGATCTGCAGGGCCAAGGCTGTGCTGGAGGGGTGGATGGTCCCTGTGTCCCACCCTGTGTCCCTAAATAAGGATTTGCCCCACAGAAGGTGTCCCTGCTCGGTCTGGCCATCCCACTCACCCTGGATGACCTGCGCCATCCTCTCCACGGCCAGCTCTGGGATGGAGTTGAAGGTACCATTGCCCTGTGAGGAAAGAGGGGTGTTGCTGAGCAGCTCAGTGGGTGGGTGCCAGACCCCCCAGTTGCACCCCAACCCCTCCAACCTGGCGAATCATCTCCGCAAAGTCACTTCGGGGCAGACCAGCCAACGCCTTCAAAACCTTCTCCACCGATGGCACCTTGGGGCAGAAGAAACAACCCGTGAGCCCTGGGGGCTGCCCTGACGGTGGTGGTGGTGGTGGGGTTGATGGTGTGGTGATGCTTGGGTGACCCAGCACCCCGTCCCACCTTGCTGTAGTCGGCCCCCAGCTCTAGGCCCTGTGCCCTGCCCAGGACGCTGGCGCAGGAGGTGCAGCGCGGGTCGTCCAGCAGCGCGACCACGCGCCGACGCCGTTCCCGCAGCGCCGGCTCCAGCTCGGCCCGCGCCGATGCCAGCGCCCGCGCCGTCTTGTCGAGAATCTGTAAATGGTGCAGCGAGGTCTGTAGGTCTTAAAGAGAAAGCCCAGGGCTAGTTCACGCTGCTCCGCTCGGCCGCCCCAGCTCCCCGGTGGGGCTTTGGCACCGGCCCCTGGGGAATGCCGCACCCAGCCGTACCTCCAGCCCTGTCCTGCAGGTCTGCCAGCGCCGCGTAGGTCATCGCCTTCAGCTGCGTGTGGATGGAGAGCCCTACGCTCCGGCTGAGCCCTGCAAGGCATCGGGTACCCTGGTGGCATCTCAAGCCTGGTGGGAAGCTTGGGACGGTCCCCCCAGCAGTCCCCAGTGCTGTACTTACCACCCAAGTCTGAGATTATCTGCTGTCGGGGCACCTCAAACTGGTCTACCACCATCTGCACCCCCTGCCAGGAGAGAGGAGCCGGTCAGCCGAGGGTAGCAGCCGCTGGGAGGGGAGGAAGTGCTACATTGCCATTCAAAATACTTCTTTTTTATGCAGCTGCCACCTCCTCTGGCCTCCCAAACTACTCCGTGAAGGAAAGGCAGCCATCCCTGGGCTGCACCCTGTGCGGGGACCCACCTGGGGGATGTTGGTGATGTGCTGCCGCAGGGTGCGCAGGGTGGCCGGCACGGCCCCCAGCCCTGGCTCCATCTGCGCCTTCACCCGCTGGCTGGTGACAAAGGCGCAGACCACGCTGGTCCTGCCGGGGACGAGCAGGAGGTGACGGGGCTGGCTTGGCAGAGCCATCCCTCCATCCCCTTCAATGATGGGAGACGATTCCCCCCACCCCCGGGGGCGAGGGGGCCGGTTCGTGTGGTGTTTTGGGGGACTCACAGAATGACAAGGGAGGTGAGGGACAGGCAGGCCAGCAGGCAGTGGCGGCGGCAGCCCAGCGAGCGCCGGTGGGCACGCAAGCGGCCCCCGCACCGCCGGCGGCCCCGGCAGTAGCAGAAGCACATCCCGGCCACCGGCACCGCCACGGTGAAGAGCAGAGCCACCGCGGCACAGACGACATAGCCCAGCTCATACTGCACCACCTACGGGATGGAAGAGCACGGTCAGCACCGCTGCACCCAGCTTTTGGGGTGCACCATCTGCCCCATCCAGGGTGGGTGCATCCTATGGGATCCCCCACCCCACGTCCTGGCTCACCTGCGACGTCCGCACCGAGCTGGGGTCATTGAGGGCTGCCCTGAGCAGCTCTGCAAAAGAAACCACGGTGCCAGTAAAAGAGATCCCACCCGATGCACCCCCAAACCTCCTGAGGCAGAGGGGGCTGGGATGGAGGAGCATCCCCCCACTTGGAGCAGCTCCGATCTCCCAGAGCAGCTCCGGACACGGGGACTGTAGCTGCTAAAACTAGTCCCCGCACCCGCGGTGCTGGGGTCCCAGCACCCGTAGGGGTGGGGTCCCAGTACCCATGGTGGTGGGGTTCCTGCACTCGTGGTGGTGGGATCCCCGCACCCGTGGTGGTGGGGTCCCTGCACCCGTGGTGGTGGGGTCCCAGCTGGGGGCTCACCTGTGGGCAAGGGGTTTTGCTGGATGAGGTCCAGGCAGCGCCGGACGAGGCCGTAGAGGGGATCGAGCGAGCTGGGGACCCGATGCAGCGCCGGCACCCGAATCTCAGCGTGCGTGTCAGTGAAGCGGAGGACACCGCCGGGGCCGGCCGGGTGGCATTGTTGGGTGGCAGCGGGACGCAGCAGCGCCCAAGCCAGCAGCAAGCCAGCCGCTCGCATGGCTTCAGTGGCAAAGAGAGAGCCGGGAGAGGGAAGGCTCTGTCAGCCTGCGAGCGGGCAGAGGGACATGCCCGGCTCCGGATGGCTTTCTCCGGCTCCGCTTCTTCTCCGGGAAACCTGCCTGACGGGTCGGCGGCTGAGAAAAGCCCAGACGCTGCCGTGGCTTGTTCCTTCGATGGGCTCCCCGGGGCGGCTGGGCTTGGCGGGGCTGCGTGGAGGCGTCTCCCAGATCATCCCAGGCCTGTTTCGCAACCCCGGGCATCCCTGAGTCACCCGCCCCAGAGTCCCCACGGTCAAGGCCATTCCCAAAAATGGGTGGGGAAGCTGGAAAGCTCCCCCTGGCATTTTGGAGAGAGGGTCAGGTGGTGGTGAACCCCCCTCCCATCCCTCATCCTCTGGCTGGAGGATGTTCGTCCTCATCTTGGAAGGAGGGACCTGAGATTTGGGCATCACTGGGGGTGGGGGATGGAAAAGCCTTTGGGGGTGGATTTGTGCCTGCAGATGGGGTCCCCGTGGGGGCAAAACCACCCTTTGCAAAAGCTGGGGCAGCGCCACGAGCCATGGGCTGGGAAAGAGAAGAGAAAATGAGGGGAATGCACAGAGAGGGACAGTGAGTCCTGGCCAGCGAGGCTGGATGGGTGTGAGATGAGTTTTCCAGGCTCAGCTGGTCCCTGCCTCACACCCCGACATGGCCGTGGATCCTTCCCAGGTCTGGATCCTGCTCACCAGCATGGGCCAAGCGCTAATTACAGGGTTGGCTGGAAACGAAGGAGGTTCAACCTGATTTCCCTGGTGTGGGGGGGGAGGCCGGGGGGAGCAGCCCCTGTGTGCCCAGACGGCCGCAGGGCAACCCGAGAGCTGGTCCCCCTCCTCAGCCAGGCAAGTTGAGCCGGCCCTTCCCCGCCACCGCCTCCGTCCTCCTGGCGTTGATGCTAATCCGTGTGGTTTCCCTCCCTTTGGAAAAGGGGCTTTTCTCCCAGCAGGAGACGCTGACAGCCTCTTTCCAGGAGGGTGCTGCTCCCCACCACCCTCTTGGGAATGAGATGCCAGGTACTGGAAAAGCCTGCCCTGCTTGACTGAGCCCTTGTCCTGGGACAAAACTCCCAGGGCCAGGAAAGCGTGGAGCCAGAGAGCTATGACGTGCACAGAATATATATGTATATGTCTTTGCATATGGCAAAGGCGCCCTGGCCGCTGACACTGGTACTGGGGCGGTGATGGTGATGCTGGTGATGGTACTGGGGCAGTGATAGTGGTACTGGGGTGGTGATAGCGGCACTGAGGCAGTGATACTGGTACTGGGATGGTGATAGTACTACTGGGGTGATGATACTGGCGCTGAGTCAGTGATACTGGTACTGGGGCAGTGATGCTGGTGCTGGCACTGGGGCGGTGATGCCGATACTGGGGCGGTGTTGCCGGCGATGGTTCCGGGACTGTTGTACACGCGTGTGACCGCTAGGCGGCACCACAGACCCAGACACCGCCTGACGGGGGCGTGGCCTTTTGGGGGGCGGGGCCTCAGTGTGACATTCCCGGTGTGTCCGGCAGCCGCCTGGCGTCACGGCGGCGGAAGCGGAAGTGGTGTTTGACGGGCTGGGTGCCGTCGCTATCGCCATCATGGTGGGCAAAGGGGCCTCCCGTGTACCGGAGCGGTGAGTGTGTGTCCTGCGCCTTCTTCCCGGGCAGCTTCATGGTTTTCTCTCGGCCTGGGGCCTCCCGGGGGGCTGTCCCGGGGCGCTGCGGCGGCGTGCGGCCTGGTACGGCCGGGAACCGCGGGGCCCGGCCTGGCCCTGACGGTGGGAGTGCTGGCCCGTTCCATATCGCAGGGCCTGGGCAGCGGAGAGCCGTAGCTTAAAGCCTGGGGGATGTCTCATGGTGGAGGGATGTCACGGCGTGAGGAGGGTGAGGGGGAGCTCTGTGTAAACCCTTGGCGTGGGGGTATTGAGGGTCCTTTGGCTGGGGGGAGCAGGGGGCGGATCCCCAGGTCAGCCGTTTAACGCCGCTGTGTTGCGGGGTTTAGGTGGACCGACTACATTCCGCTGGGCAGGAGGATGCCAGGCACCCGCTTTATCGCTTTCAAGGTTCCCCTGAAGATGGTAAGTGCCCACTGACAGCCTGGGCCCGTCTGTGGTGTTAAAGGGCTGTGGGAAGTGTTGCTTTGCAGAGAATCGATAAGTAAATTCTCTCCAGAAACTGAGAGGATGTGTCAGTAGGTGATTTTGTTGTTTGTTTTGGGTAAGTGGGTTATAACCTGGGGGGGAAGGGGGGAGCACAGTCACTGCTGTTTGAGCATTCAGAGGGTGTATGGGACCGTGGTGGAGGCTTATAGTGGTGCTGGCATTTTTCTGGGTGCCAGCAGCACTGCCCGAGCACCTAGAATACAGGGAGGTCTGTGTGGGCCAGCATCTTTAGGGTAGGAGGGATGCTGCTGGCATCCCTGCCAGGTGGCTGGAAGCCATGCAGCCCAACAAAAGCAGTGCCAGAGCTATGTTTTGGGAGCAGAGGCTGGGTCTGTGTGGCAGGGTCGGCTGTACCTGGAGGTCCCTGCCACTGTGTGCTGGGGGTGAGCTCTGCTTCAACGTGATTTGAGCAGAGCAATTATGCTGAAACAAACACCATGGGTCATCTCCACAGGGGTCGTAGAGCTTACGGTGGGGAGTGGTGCTGTTTGTTCACCTCTGAGCTGAAAGCCTATTTTCTAGTTTTCACCAAATGAAAACTTTGCTTTCTGGGTGTGATTGTCACTGGGGCTGCAGTGTTTTGCCCCACTTTCAATTCTTTGGTCATTCCTGGAAACCCTCAGCTGAACAGTCCCAGAGCAGTGAAGGCCTGAATGTGTTTTCACTTGCCTCGGTGCAGTGTATGTCAGTCTGCATCTGCCTTGGCTTGTCACCTGTGGGTTTTTTTCTATTAGGGGATGATGTTTGTACAATTCTGCAGCATGAACTTCTTCCTGCCACCTGAGCTTAATGTCTGTTCTTAAATGTGATGTCCCCTCAGAGCTTTAATCGGAACCTTCATCCAGACGAGAGATTTTCACCTCATGATCTCATTAAGAAAATCAAAGAGCAGAAGGAAGAACTGGGCCTGATCATTGACCTGACGTATACAACGCGATACTACAGGCCAGAGGTCAGTCATGGTCTTGCTGCTGGGGAAATGGAGCTCTGTGTGAACCCTGATGTTGCTGATAAAGTGGAAGATATTTCTTGCAAGAAGTTAAGCTTAAAGAATGTGAGGCACTCGAATCATCTGGAAGGGGGATGAGGTGAAGCACTGCAGGGCCATTGGGATGGGGCCTTCGAACACAGGAACACTTCCATCTTTGGAGATCCTCTTTGTACTAGCCAGCACAAGTTTTGGGGTGCCCTAAAGTTGGTTTCCATGGGCTCTCCGGAGAGAAGAGCTGATGGCAATCAGCTTTGGCTTGTGGTATCAAATGTGTGGATAGAAAGGTGTTCCATGCTCAGTCTGTGCCTCATCTTCCCCAAGGAGTAAGGAGCAAAGGTGGAAGTTCTCTTACCTAAAACTACGTTGCTGCTCTTTGCAGTTGAAAAGCTTGACTTCTTCTGGTTTATAGTCTATGGTTCTTGATAAGAATCCTTGTGCTTTTTCCCGGAAATTAATAACTTTCTTTCTCTTAGGAGCTCCCAGACACACTCTGCTACTCAAAGATCTTGACAATGGGACATGAAATACCAAACAAGGACACCATTTTTCAATTCAAATGTGTCGTGAAGCAGTTTTTAAATGCCAACAAAGACAACGGTGAGTGTGGATTTCCCTTATGGTGCTGTTGTTGGGAGGACACTTAAAAGCTAGTGATGTTTTAATTAACAGCATGTTCTCTTGGCCTGTGAAGGTCAAGCCAATAAACTGGGTTTGTTGTGGTGATGGAATTCATGCTCTCTCTTCGATAATTTGGCAGCAAATTGAGGTTTAATTGTATTTGAGGCTCCTATCTCTACACTGGATGGTGAATACTGACTGCTTTTTGGGAGTGGTGTAAGCACCAAGCTGTTAGTGCTCGGAAACGTGGGCCACCTTTTTGTGGAGCTTTTAAATTCATCTTCCCTGCAGCGAGCTCTGTGACCGTGCAGATGAGCTCACAGAATGAAAGGAGTTAATGAGCTGAATCCCCGGTGCAAATTCAACATAAACACAGTGATGATGTTGTGTGGTCAGTTCTGTTTGTTTACGCTGGCGTCACTGTTGGAGGATGAAGGCAAACAGGCTTGTTCTGGTGGGTTTTTGGAGAAAGAGCATTTAAATATAACCTGATTGTTGTGTCTTGTAGATAAACTCATCGGAGTTCATTGCACACATGGCTTAAACAGAACTGGCTACCTGGTTTGTAGGTGAGTTGTCAAACTTAAGTCAAACCGAGTTACCTGCCAGCCTTTTGGTGCTCCAGAGGGGAAATAGCGTTGCACCTTTAAAACAAGAGTCAAATCACCTGTGAAGTCCCAGACTTGCAAGGGTTTAAAGCTTTTCAGCTATGAGAAGCTTGTTTTTTGGGGCTGGGGCACTTTTTATGCCTGATTTCAGCAGACCAAATGCTGATGCTCCATTCAGGCATGGAAATAGAAGCTCTGAAAACTTCCCACTTACTCTTTTTTGGTTGGGTGGGTTTTGGTTTTTTGTTTGTTTTGGGTTTGTTTTTTTTTTGAATCATCACTAACCTGTCAATTAGTTAATTGTGTAATTAGAGCTTTCATGCTCATCTGTGCAGGTACCTGATTGACGTTGAAGGCATGGAGCCAAATGATGCAATAGAGTGTACGTACGTGTGTCGTCGTCTTCAGATGTGAAATGGTTACCGTGGGCTTGTGGTTTTAGATGGTCACTGGTCACAAGGCTTGGGCTAGTTCTGGGGAGATAACTGTATTTTAGCTCTGTATACATGTGTTTTCCTGCCATGTAGAATGGAAGTTGGAGGAGGGGGTGGTGCTGGGGTTCATTGAGTTTATTGGAAAGAAGCAATTGAGTTTATTGTCCAACTGTGGAGCTAACCAGGGCTGAGTGAACTGGGGGGCACTGAGCATGGCTCTGCCTGCCCCTCTGGCTTGTCATGGACTGTACGCTGCATGGAATCACTGTGTGTCACCAGAATGTGGAATTATTCATTGAAAAGTTTGAAATGCTTGTAGAGGGTTGAAGTGCTGAGCAGTAAAGATGACTCGTGCGGAGCGTGGTTGTAATTCAGACCTGTCTCTCTCCAGTGTTCAACAGGGCTCGAGGGCATCCTATTGAGAGAACCAACTATATCCAAGATCTTCGGAAGAGATCTGTGAAGAAGTAAGTCTTTTTGTGTGCATGAACAAGGGCATATGCACAGAGAGAGCTGCTGTCAAAGTCACAGATGTTAAATGTGGCTAGTTCTGAGGAAGGGAGGTGGAACAGGCTGGTGAGTAAGGAGGAAGGGTACTCTGGTTGGGAGACCTGGATTTAAAGATCTCTACAGACCTGCTGCCCTCCACTTTTTGGAGAGCGCTGACACAAAGGGGAGGTTTATTTAAGTGTAAAAGAGTTGTGATCGCTTGGTGAGTGGTTTGTGGACACAGTCGAGACATACAGAATTCTTTTTAAGGAGCTGCGGACTGAAGAATTTGAGCTCGAGTCCCTTCAGAGAAAAAGTCGGTGCTACATCAAGCACTAAAAAGCAGATGGTCAAACATCATCCCCGTCCTTCAGACCAAGCCCCATTAGCGATGCCCAGGTAGGTTTTTGCTTCTTGCCTCTGTGCATGCCTTGCTGCTGAGTGATGGGACATAAAGAGCTGCTTTCTTATTTGTAAGAAACTTAAACTCAGGCTTTTACAAGCCACAACTTGGGGAAGAGAGTGACCAATGACTTGCCAGCTCTGCAGTGGCGGGGGGAAACCTCCCTGAAATGTGTCTAGAGCCCTCCATATCACCTCTGAAGTGTTCCTTGTGTCTGTGGCAGCAAAGCTCTTCGCTTCTGAAAACCAAACTTAGAATCATAGAGTCATTTATGTTGGAAAAGACCTTTCAGATCATGGAGTCCAAACCATCAACCCAACACTGCCCAAACCACCACTAACCCATGTCCCTCAGTACCATGTCTGCCCAGCTTTTAAATACCTCCAGGGATGGTGCCTCAGCCACTGCCCTGGGCAGCCTCTTCCAAGGTTTGGTAATGCTTTTCTGTGAAGGAATTCTCCCAATATCCATCCTAAACCTGCCCTGGTGCAACTTGAGGCCATTTCCTCCTGTCCCATGGCCTGTTCCTTGGGAGAAGAGACCGACCCCCCTTGGCTACACCCTCCTTTCAGGGAGTTGGAGAGAGCGAGGTCTCCCCTCAGCCTCCTTTTCCAACCATGGGGTTGGTGTGACCCAGGGGCAGGACCCAGTTCTTAGCCTTGTTGGAACTTCACACCGTTGGACTTAGCCCATCAGTCTGGCCTGTCCAGATGCCTCTGTAGAACCTTCCTGCCCTCCAGTAGGTCAATGCTTCTGCCTTGTTTGTAGAAGTAAGGTAGGTTCATCAGAATGCGTAGACAATGTTGTAGAATTGGAATGGTTTGATCTGTGATGGTTAATAAAATGTTGGAAATGGGGATGAAGGGAAAGGTGAGATCTTGTAGTGACTATGAATGGTGGTGCTCACTGGCTGTGACCGGGTGCACTTTCATAAATCCTGAAAAAGGGGCACACACTCCAATATGTGCTCAGTAAATAGGCCCCTCCCATCTCAGCAGGGATGTCGGGGGCAGGGGATGCAGTAAAGAGCTTCTCTTGACTCGGGGCTCACATCTGAGGTGGGCAATGACATCCTGGTACCTCCAAGCTCCAAAACCATCTTGGGAGCAGACACGTGGTGGCTGGTAGCCACTTCTGGCTTGTTCAACCCCGCTCTTCAGGGACATGCAGAATATTTCCTGCTGTAAATGGCCTTTTTTCCAGTGGTGTCCAGTGAGAGGACAAGAGGGAATGGGCACAAACTTGACCATAAGATGTTTTGTCTAAATATGAGGAGGAACTTTGTTCCTTTGAGGGTGGCAGAGCCCTGGAAGAGGCTGCCCAGAGAGATGGTGGAGTCTCCATCTCTGGAGATGTTCAAACCCTGCCCAGACACACTCCTGTGGGACCTGCTCGGGGTGGACCTGCTTTGGCAGGAGGTTGGACTAAATGATCTCCACAGGTCCTTTCCAACCCCATAGCATTCTGTGATAACTTCCCTTACTGGAAAAAAACAGCATGTAGGAAACAAACTGCTGTCTTGGTGTTCTTCCTGGGCATTTAAATAAATGTAGAGGGGCTGAGGGGATTCACCACTGACCTTTCTGGGCTCCATGATCAGAGTCTGAACGGGGTTATGACTTCTCCTGGTACTGACTCTGGAATTCTCTCCCAGAAGCTCCATCAATTCCAAGAACAACCACTGGCGAGGCTTCAAGATGCAGGAATACCCCCACCTGGAGCTGGCCCAGGACCCCAGGGCGATGGAACACAGGCAGCTGTACCATTTGGCAGCCAGGAACTGTCGGCTTTCCCTGCCCACTTATTACGAGTGGCGCCATGGACTCTGCTATTCTCCTCTCAACCCCCACCTCCACCCACCCCAGGAAACTCAACCAGCCAGGAAACGGAGGCGCCGGCGTAGGAAACCGGCCGCTACGGCGTAGGGAGCGTTGTGGGCAGCGGGAGCCCCCGCAGGGCTGCATCCTCACCCCCCAAGTTGCTCCAAGATGGGTCCATGGCCGTTCGAAGGAGCGGCTTTGCTGTAACTACCCCAACAGCAGTTGGGAAAGGCAAATGCAGGTGTTCTTAATCTTCACACAGTTCTCTTTTTAAAATTTTCTTCCTTTTCCCTCTCCTCTTGGTACTTTTACAAAATGTCACAGAAAAATATTTTAACCTTGACGTCGTACGGCAGTGGTAGCTCTGCTCCTTGAAGGGACCCAGGGAATCCACGTGGACTCAAAAGGAACTGGAATTACTCCAAAGAAACATCTTCAGAAGAATCCCTTTAACCTTCAGAAAAAAAAAAAAAAAAAAAAAACAAAAAAAAAAAACACCAAAGGGCTTTTCTTTGGTTTCCTTAATACCTTAATACATAACAAGAAATGGGATTCAGGCTGACGCTGGTGGTTTTTTTCCCCCTTTTTACACACTTTTGCCCCAGTAGTTGCTCTGGAGCCGTTATTTCCCCCGTGCTGGGCCTGAAGCGCCCTGGACCGTCGTCTCCAACCCCGTTTTGGGGTGAAACCGGCGGTTTCCGGGGTGGGGCGAGGCCTGCAGCCGGAAGGGAACTGCTACTTTAAGGCTGAGCGCCGGTCTCTGTTGTGAGGCCGGGCTTTCCGCGAAGGGAAAGGAAGCGGCAGGGCGGAAGTGGGGGGTGGCTGCAGCGTGCCCGGATGTTGCGGCGGCTCCTGANGAGGTGTCCCTTCGTGGCCTTCTGGTCGTGGAGTGCTCTGTCTCTGAGTATCTGTCCCTTTTGGCAGGAGGGGGTCCGGTTGAGGTCCCCCCAGTAGAGGCTGGGGGGAGGACAGCGACAGGGAGCCCGTGGGGGGGGGTTTGGTTGGGGGATCGTCTTTGTTTCAAGGGAAAGGGCAGAGGGAGGCTTTTCTGGGAGGGAGATGCAGTTGTCAGGGGGGGCTCCGCTACTCTTCCTTGGAGGGAAAGGGCTGTGGGAGTTCTGGAGGGCTCTGACTGGGGAGGGAAATCTTTTTC
>VXBJ01005182.1:119856-134326 GCA_013400055.1 Nycticryphes semicollaris
CCGGATGGTGCGGCGGCTCCTGATTGGCTGCTGAACGCGGAGGGAGGAGGGAGTGTGTGCTGTCGGTTTTTCGGCGACAACCCGGAAGCGCTGAGGGGAGGCGGCGGGTGGTGACAGGTCAGGCCTGGGCCCGGGCGATGGGGCTGTGGAGGGGGCGCTTCATCGCTTGGGGGGCTGGGAGTGCCGAGTTTGGAAGGGGTGGGGTGTCTCTTCCTCTCCTGGGGGACCCAGCCAGGCGGGCTCCGTTGNGGAGTTCTGGAGGGCTCTGACTGGGGAGGGAAATCTTTTTCTCACTTTTCGAGCAAAGGCTGGGGGATCTGCAGTTTGGGGGCGAGCAGCTCGAGAGGGGGCAGGTTTGGGCAGTTTCTTCAACCTGAGGGATGCTGTGGGACTTAGAGGGGATTGTGGGCTCCAGGGGTTACAGTGAGTGAGTGGTGTCTGTTCCCTCTTGTGTGTGAAGGACCATGGAACCTGTCAGAAGGGCTTTAGTTTGGGGAGGTAACCAAGAGCTGTGTCCTGGGAAAAAAACTGAGGGCTCTCTCCCCATCAGTAGAAACACCAGTGAGGAGGAGAAGGTGAAGCCCGCACTGAGCTGGGGGTCTATCCTACCCCATAAGTGGGCGCTTTGGTTTGCAGCCTCAGGCGAGACAGAATCCCACAGCCCTTATTTAGGACAAGAAGCTTGTGGAGGCCCCTCCAGGATGCAGGCTGAGAAATGCAGGCCTGCTTGCCTTAAAAAGGGGCTTCTACTCCAAGGTAACCCCAGAAAGGCAACTCCTCCTCCGCTTGGAATCCTCAGGCAGTGCTTAGCTCAGCTTAGGACCATTCCCCCGTTAAGGAAGGAGCCACAGTAAGTCATGACGTCGTGCATGTGGCAGTCATGTTGCTGGAATGCTTGCGAGGTGCTCTGGATTCAGCGCTGTGATTTCATAAGGAGTTTAACCTTTATGCTGGTTCAGAGTGGCTTTTCCAAGGGAAAACTGCTTTAGGTGCAGGGGTGGGGGAGCGTTGTGGAGGGTTTCTGGGCTCGCTGCCCCTCAGACTCTCCTCACTGCTTCCTCCTCTTCGAATGTATTAGCTTGTCCTGTGGGTGAGGAGGGGTTTGTTGGAGCCAAGTGGGAGGCAGAGGCATGGATCAGGCCGAGGTGCATTCCTGGGGTGATGGGTGTGCCTCCCGCAGCGTGGGGGGAGAGAGGGATTGCGACCGTGCCCAAGCAAGAGCAATTTGGGATTGAGCGTGTTGGGTAAGGACAGATTCGCTGAGCAGCAGTGGCTGGAAGGATGGCCTTCAGCTCCATCCTCTTCTCACTGCTGTGTAAGCAAAACAGTGAAATGGTGCTGAAAACTTGAGTAAAGCTGCTTCTGCTTGAGTCTGAATGAAACTCTTCGGCCCAGTCTTCCCCCAGACTAGTGACCAGCAGGGAAGGAAAAGGGAGGATTTGGATGGGTCAGGCCCTAGCCTGACTTACTAAGGACTAACCCAATTACGAAGGACTGATCTTGAGTTTGTAGCTGCCTTTCGGGTCATAAAGGTAAATATCCGAGCAATATGCCCCAAAAGACCTGTTCTTCTCCAAAATTCCTCCCTCAAGACCTAGCTTGTCTTATACATTGAATGCTTTTCTGCTGAGGAAGGGACGATTTCTATCGAGGAAAGGCAGTCCTGGGGAAACTGGATGAGTTTCCTGGTTTACGCTGGTTTTGATGCACTTGACTTTCCTCCCACCGCAGAGTTGGTCAGCCTTGCTGCAGCTTTGATGTGTGTCATTATGCCCGACCACGCTGACATCAGCCTCATGCCAGAGGAGCGTGTTCGAAGACTGATCCGTGTGGGAAGTGCTGTGGAAGTGAATGAGGATGTCCCACCACGACGCTACTACCGCTCCGGAGTGGAAATCCTCCGCATGGCAACCATTTACTCGGAGGAAGGCAATATCGAGCGTGCCTTCATTTTGTACAACAAATACATCACGTAAGAGCAGCCTTGTTTTGTTTGCAATTAACCCCTGTCGATCCAAGGGGTTGTGGGTTTGGGTGTTGAGTATTTTGAGCGTGTCTCAACACTGTGAGGCCTTGCTGAGCTGGAAGAACTGGGTTCTGTCCAGAGCTTGGCTCCTTCTGAATTTCAATTCCCACGGAGGTAAGGATACAGCTGGTTTGACTGACCAGGAGATGTCTTAAATGTTTGAGGTAAAACCCCCAAATGCCACTCACCTCTTTGGAGGAGGTTTGTAAAAGCTGCCTTTGAAACCAGGCCGATGTTGTCTTCCTCATCCCTCTGCTGGTGGAGACTCCTGTCAGCAGGAGGGAGGTTTTGGCTCCCTGTGTATCAAAGAGTCCTGGTGTTTTATCACCACAGAGTGGCCAGATTGGCCTTGATTGTCGCTAGGTTGGCTGTGACATCATACAGAGTGGCAAGGATCTTGATATCAAGTATCTACCTTGAAAGAGATCTAGGCTGCTCGGTGGTTGCTCTAATAAGCTGTGTTCAGAGGAGAAGCCTGCTTAAGTTACTACAGCCAGTTTTACAGCAGGCAACAAGTTCCTCCTTCAGGTGCAGGGACCAGTTATAGATTTAGTTTTACATCTCAGACAGAATACAAGCACGTCACCCTCCAAAAAAATCCCCCTCCCTTTTCAGGAGGGACATGGGGAAGAGTTCTGGGTCCAAACAACCCGATCCCAACCAGCTGATGAGTTTCTTGGGTACTGAGCACCCTTCTAGAAAGCCTCAGATGGTACATAAACGCAGCCAACACCCTGTTTGGTGTTTCAGCTGATGGGTCTCTACCTGGAGGGCCTACATGCTGTGCAGACAAATGCAGAGCCACTTTTTCTTGCCATCATCTCCGCAGCTGCCCAGAAACGAGCCATCTTGGGTCTGAAACCCCACAGCCGTGTGTGCCAAGCCAGAACGTACACCGTGCTAACGCGGTGACGTGGTGTCAGGTCTGGTCTGGATTGTGTCTGAGCAGCTCAGAGTACGAGCAGAGCAAACGTGCCTCTCTGTAGCTGTGCCTGCTGGTGTTTAAAGGGCTGAAAACTGTGATCCTCTGAAAAAAAATCCCAAAGGCACAGGGTGTCCCATTCCTGTATGTTTTTTGGCCAAAAGCCTGCCCTGCTTGCTTTTGCCCAGCGCCGCTCTGATATGGTTTCTGCTGTACCCACGCTTACTCGCTTGTCCAGAACGTGGTTGGCATCTCTGTGGGCATTTTCTCTCCCTGCCCCCGTGGGCAAAGTTTCTGCCCCTTAAATCAAAGCATTTTTCTCTGATTAGCTTTTCTTCCCGCCTTGCACTTCCTGAGCTTTTATGGGCATTGTAGCGAGTGCCCTGGGAGCTGGGAATTGTAAAACCCTCGGGAAGGTTTCCAGGCTGGTTACGTAGCCAAGGCCGAAGGAGAAACTCTTTAACTAAACAAAGGAATCAAAAGCACCTTCACTGTTTCATTATAGCAACGAGAGGTGCTGGTGTCTTTTCTCTCCAGCAGCTTTCAAATGCTCGTGGCGTTTTACGTTAGCCTGGCTGCTGAGCTCACCGTGGTGGGGTTTCTCCGTTGCTGATGATCATGAGCTTCTGCCTTGGATTGTCCAAAGAGAGGAACTTAATCTCACAGTTGCATTTATTTAAATGAAGATGTGAAGCTGTAGCTCGAGCAGTAGGCTTGAAGGAAGTGTTTTCTGGATGTCCTTCCCCAAGGGTATGATGCAGAAGGCAAGAGCAGGGCACTGGTGATTGGAGCCTCTCAGGGGATTTACTCTGCTCTCCCCTGGACTGGAATTCTTCCCTTGGTGCTTTCAGCCCACACCTGCAGTCCATGCTGTGGCTGTCCTTTCTTAGAGCCCAGCTCCCTGCTGGAACGTATGGCCTAGTGCAGGCACTTTCCACATCAGGCTGTGGCTTTGGGAAGGGGAGGATTCCAGCCCCGAAAAGGAGCGAGCGGCTTTTATCTTGGTGTAATTGGTGGGAGTGAGCGTGTCGTCCTTGGGAGCGAAGTGTGCTCCGTGTGGCTTTAGGAAGCTGGATTTCTCTTTATTTCCCTTTACAGCATGACCCAAGGCTGATCTCAAGGCCTGGATTACACAGTGAGAGCTGTGTTGTGGTGTCTGATTTGGAGAGCCGTTGGTTTTGGGACAATCTTGTCTAGACACGGGATAATCTCAAGACTGAGATTCCCATTGAGGCAGCCAGTTCCCTGCTTGGCCCCTGGCCGCTGCTCTGTCTCATGCAGGTCATTTGGCTGCACAGCACCTCTCTTTTCCAGGCGGAAATGAAGCTTATTGCCTAGTCCTCATGGAAGGCAGGAGGGTGGCACGGCTACCTCTAAGATTAGCCAGGCTGGACTTCTAACACGTGCATCTTGTCACCTCGTAAGACATCTGCTTGCGTGTCTTCTTGAACAGCTTCTTCTGCCTTGATCTGAGCAGATGTTTTGCTTGAATCACCACCACACACGCTCGGTTTGATTTCTGCGAGAGCCAAATAAGAAAATTAAAAACAAAACAACAGAAAAAAAATAAAAAAGACCTGACTTTTCTGTGGTGTTTGGGCTCCTGGTTTGCCTGTGTGGCTGGGAGCTGCTAGGATTGGCTCTGGGGTTTTGTGTGGGGTGTTGCAAGGGGCTGGAGAGAGGCCAGCTTGGCGTGCGTGCCGTACAGCGCGTAAAAATAGCCTGTGATGTGGCTGCTCGGTGCCAAACAGCTGCTGTTCATAGTGGACTCGGGAGCAAGCAGAGGTTTGAACAAGCCCAAAACTCCTGGTGTTTCAGTCTTGCCAAGCCTCAGTTGGGCTGTCAATAGGAAACATGAACTGTTCCTGCCTTTCCCCTGCCTCCATCCCCAGCTGCTGTTGCCTGGTTTTGCCCCAGAGTTTTCTTCTGGCTGCCTGAGTCTTCCTCTCATCCCGCTGCCCACTTTTTTCCCCCCTTCCTGACTTGTGGAAACCCAGCTGTCTCTGCTGGTTTTTCCATCCTCTCCAGGCCAGCATCTGCTCTTAATCCTTTTTAATTAATCCCTTCCATTTTAATCTGCTAGCTGTTGGCAGTGATCACAGTCTTGTTTTGTCTCCTCGACACAGTGACCTACTTTGTAACCACCAGCCGGGAGCAGGGACCTTGCTGGGTGTTTTGGATGGAGCGAGGGCTTCTCCGTGGCACTGAGCTGTGACATGGTTGTGCTGATCTGGCAAGAGCATCCTGGTGCTCTCCCTGGCAGCCAGGAGCCTTCGGGGTGCAAAAAGTCCTTCCTTTTCCCAGAGGACTGAGGTTTTGAAGCAGCTGGGTTTATTTACTGCACACACACAGAGGTTTCTCAACGTGAAGAGCGTTCTCTCTTTGTGCACCCTGAGTTTTTCCCGCTTGGCTCTGCTTGGGTGGTTTGTGCTGCTCCCCTGGAGCACGCTCTGGTCCTCACTAACCCTTCTTCCTTGTGCCTGGGCACAAGACTGCTCTCTAAAGGAGCTGGAGAACACCCTCCTTTGGATGCTGGAGCTGTGTAGTGAAGAGCCACGAGGGAGGGCAGGGTTTTTTTGTGTGTTATGCCCACAGGCTTTGTGGATTCTCACAGCAAGCACAGCTCCACTTGCAGGAGGTGAAGACCCAGCTAAGCTCACTGTGAGCTCATCCTGAGCACATTGTCAGCTACTGCACCGCGGGGGACTTGTTTGCAGAGACAACTCAGGGATGCCTCAAACCTAGGGAGCCTTGTAGTCCTTGAGCCAGAATGAATTGCCCGGTGTTCACAGGCTTTTTCCCTTGTCCTAGTGCATGCAGTGCTCTTTCTCTGTGTCTCCACCACTGTGTCCTGCAGAGCTCCTTGGAAGCTTAATTCTGTCTGTAGAAAAGCTGCAGATTAACCTGTTTGTAGTCGTGCTGGGAGCAGGTTGACGTTGAGCTCAGTCTTGACTCCTCTCCGAGAAGTGTGCACAGAAGCAGCCCTGCTGCCTGAAATACTGCCCTGATCTTTGGGGGAGGTCGGGCCGCAGAGCCAAAAAGCTTCTGCTGCAGCAGCTGAGGAAGTTGTGAACTTGCTTTCTAGCTTAACCTGCAAGTTTTCTCTTTTCAAGGTCTGAGTTAATTTCCCCATCTCTTGCACAAACTGTTTGTTCCCTCGTACAGAAGGACGGTATGAGCACTGAGTCAGCTGAGTCCTTGAGCTTTGTGTAATCCCCTTGGATGCTCGCAGAGGTGTAGGCAGGTGCCCAAGGACCCTCCTGAATGGCTGCCAGTGTCCTTGGTGTTTTAGTCTGGCTTATTAATGGTTCTGTTCAAAACAAATGTATTTATCCCTGAGGATCATCTCCAAAGTCCAGGTGGAAGAAAAACCTCCTGCGTGAGGTGCTCTCCTGGGACAGAATGAGATCTCACGTGTACCTTGATGAGCTCAGAAGGCCATTGTATGTGAGGATGGTTTCCTGCAGAAATGCAGATGACTGTCTTGATTGTAGGGAGCTCAGGGCCTAGAGAGGTGGCAGAGCCAGAGGGCAGCGCTGGAGGGGAATGATTAGTACCCCCAAAATGCCACTTACTGTCTTGCGCTTGTCCCTTTCTGCTGTGATTCAGAAATACATTTTCTCTCGTGCGTTCACAGGCTCTTCATAGAGAAGCTGCCACAGCACCGTGATTACAAAACCGCTGTCATACCTGAAAAGAGGGAGACAGTGAAAGTAAGTAGGAACATTGCCAAGACTTTAATGGCTGCTGTTGGAAATAAAAAAATCACTGCAATGCGAAGGTTTCATGGCTCTGGGATGAGTGATCCACACCAACGCTGGGAAGCCTTGGATTGACCAGGCAGGCCTGACCCTGTGGAAGTTATGATTGGGTTCTTTTTACCCTGTTGTTCTTGTCTTGAGCTGGCTGTGGTTGTCATGTTTACTTTTCTTGAGCACTGGAGTGTCCTTTCTTTCCTCCCTGCTTTTGAAATACCATGTGGCTTTTCCATGCGTGGTGGCCTGATGACCAATGGGGTGGGCCTCAAGGGATTTGCCAGGGAATTTGCCAGAGATTTCTCACAGCCATAAGAAAAAAAATATTCCTCTACTCAATATTGACCAGAAAAGCAAGGGACAGCAGTGCTGAAGCTCTTGCTCAGTGTTTATGGTGGTGCTGTGAGGACAGGCTGAGAGAGTTGGGGGGGTTCAGCCTGGAGAAGAGAAGGCTCCGGGGAGACCTTGGAGCCCCTTTCAGTCCCTTAAGGGACTCCAGGAAAGCTGGGGAGGGACTCTTGATGAGAGAGGGGAGCCATAGGAGGAGGGGGAAGGGTTTGGTGCTGAAAGAGGGGAGATGGAGCTGAGATCTGGGGAAGAACCTCTTTGGTGTGAGGGTGGTGAGAGCCTGGCCCAGGTTGCCCCGAGAAGCTGTGGCTGCCCCATCCCTGGAGGGGTTCAAGGCCAGGTTGGAGGGGGCTTGGAGCAACCTGGGCTGGTGGGAGGTGTCTTTGCCCAGGGCAGGGGGTGGTACTGGATGGGCTTTAAGGTCCTTTCCAATCTGCCAGCCTGAACACACATGGCGGAGGAACTGCCAAGCCCTTCCTGCCTCCTGAACGGTTTATAATCTCTGGGTGCTACATCGATTCTTGTGTTTTCTTGCTTTGGGACCATCATCGCACTCCTGTGACTGTGTTTCTTCCCTTCAGAAACTGAAAGAAGTAGCCTTCCCCAGAGCTGAAGCGCTCAAGAAGGAGCTATTAAAGAGGTACGCCAAGGACTATGCTAAGTACAAGGAGCAGAAGGTGAGTGAGAGGAGACTGGAGGCCTGTGCTCCCCAGAAGACCCTCAGCAACAAAGGGTTTGGAAGAGGGCAGGTCTCCAGGGCTCCCGGGGTGCTGTGAAGTCTGGGTACCCCCCCAGCTTGCAGGGTCCAGCCTCGTCACCTGCAGCACAGGGCTATCCCAGTCATGTCTCTGCTGCAATTCTGTAGGTGAATCTGTCACAGACATCCCTGCATCTCTTCTCGTTGTGCATCCTGGAGGCGGTCTGAGATGGGAATGTTTCTTGGTTTTTTCACATTTCCCTGACATAAGGTCTAGGTCTTATGATCCAGAAACTCATCAGGCAGCTGGTAATAACCTGGGCAAGGATCTGGGGTTCTGGGGGCAAAGCAGAAAACTCTACAGCGGTTTTGCTGTGAACAAGTGCGACTTTAGAAGCAGGATAGAGTGAAGTCAACCTGGAATTCTATTTCTGTGGAAGAGAGAGTGTAAGGCAGCAGTTTTACTGCCCTGGTCTGTCTGACTGTCCTGATGGAAGTGTGGATCTCTGTTTTGCTGAAGCTGAAGCTTCATTTCAGGTAGTGCTGGTTGCTGGTCACCTTTTTGCGGAGCCTTTATAGAAGTATTCTGGGATTGCTGAGGGTCTGCAGTGCAGAGGCTCCGTGTTTTGCCTTGGGCTATTGCTCCCCTGCCTGCTGACCCTTAGCTCATTTCTCCTTGCAGAAGGCAGAGGAAGAGGAACTTGCACGAAACTTGGCTTTGCAGCAGCAGCTAGAAGAGGAGAGAAATCGAGTAGCCCTGATGAAGCAGCAGCAGGTGGAGCAAGAGCAGTTTAACGCCTTTGAGGAGATGATTCGACGACAGGAGCTGGAGAAGGAGCGTCTAAGGATAGTGCAGGAATTTAGAAAACCAGAGCTGAGTCCTGAATCTCTGGATGGGCCCCTCATCCCTGGCGTGGAAAAGCCACCGACAGATTTAATCCCAAAGGTTCCCGTCTCTCCAGTTCACCCTGCAAGTCCATCAGCGGGGACTGTCTCATCCAAACCTCCTGTTGTGGACAGATCTTTGAAACCTAGTACTTTGGGGAGCACGGAAAACAGTTAGTACCTCTCAGTGCACCTTTCTCCCTTGCTGGGGCTGAGCCAAACGCGGCTGAGGAGTTGGTCTGTCTGGAAGGCGCTTGGAAGTGTCTGCCCAAGGTTCCATCCCTTCTGAGGGTCTGACCTTCCAAGTCACTGGATGTTCTCCCCACTGCCCAGTGAAGGTTTGCTGGGCTGGGGAGAGCTGTCCCCCCTTGGGAATCAGACCCCCCCCATGCTTCTCCAGCCCCAGCCTATTTGGCTTTCATAGATCCAGATACTTGTTGGGGGTTGGGGATATAGTTCCTGGTTAACCAAATTCTCCTCCTGACCAAATTCTCTTCTTCTGCCAAATATGTCTCCAAAACACTCATTCAGACATTTCCAAATGACTGGTTCTTGACCAGTGGCACATCTTACTTTAAGTGACATTTTGTAAGTGTTTGTGGTTTCATTTTCTTTAACAAAACAGCTCTCTCTTTCTCTCTCTCTTTTCATGTCCCTGTTTTGAAAGAGGTAGTGAGTGTCCTGTATGAAGTGTCACAATGACTTCATGTATCTGTGACTGCTGTTCTAAGGGTAGACATTAGAGCAGTTGATGTTTCCAGGCTGGATTTTCTCAGTCTGGTCCCTTCAGATATTGACCTGAGGGAACATTTCTCCAGAGTCCAGAGCTTCTCCAGAACTTATCCTTCCCTTTGCTCATTGTGCTCCCCTTGTCTCCACAGATGCAAGTATGGATGTCCTTCGCCAGGTCGTCGTCCCTAGGGAGCTCTGTCAGAAATTCCTCCAGCTGGCTGATGCCAACACAGTCCGGGGTGTGGAGACGTGTGGGATCCTCTGTGGTAAGCTGGTAAGGTGATAATCCTCATTAAGGCCTTAGAAGTGGCGCAGGCGCCTTCTGTCAAGGTGCACAATAGCTTTGAAAATGGCTCAAGGACCCTGTTTTTCTTCCAGGGAAGGCTGTAGTGCAGTTTCACTGATGACTAGGGCTTCATGTGAGCATTAGGGATGATCCACTGCTCCTTTTCTTCCCTTTTATATTCAGATTTCCTCACACTGAATAAGGTGGTGGCCACCAAGTCCCTGTGGGTATTTTGGCTTCCTGTCTCCTGTTGCTGACCCTCTGCTGGGTACCAGCTTTGAGCACTCCCACGTTGCCAGTGACAGGCAGCTCTGGTGACTTGTCCTTTTGGTACCAGCAGGACTGAAGCGTCCCAGCTGTGAAGTAGGACCCTCACCAAGACAAGGGTGTGCAAACACTGGCTGGAGACAGTTAGTTCTCCCCCAAGAGAGTTTGCTTGCACAGGTTTCTACTGTCAGCTCCCACCTGTCTCCCCTGAGTCGCTTGGGGCTGCTTTGCTTGCAGAAGTTGGCTTTGAGATGAAGTTGTTTGATGTTAGCAGCTTTTTGCAATCCAGCTGCTTCCAGACACTTAGTGATTACTCTAATTACAAGGCATCATCTCCCAGTGAGTGGAGAAATCCACCCTGGTGGGTGTCCAGCACTTCTCTGAGCCATGCACCGCAGAGAAGATGAAACAGAAAGCCACAGGTCGTGCTCAGGCTCAGCAAATCCTGCAACCCCTTTTGTCAGTCACTTGCAGTTGCCATTTCTGTGACCTGTAAATGGATGGTAGATGCGTTTGTGGGCTTTATTCCAGACCTGCTGTTCCCCTGGCTGGGCCCCCTGAGTGATGAATGCAGAAGTACCGCACTCCCAAAGCATAGAAAATTACCTTTGCACCAGTGGGCGGCAGCAGTGTTTCCTGCCTTGGGGGGGTGTCCGATGGGTAACAGCTTCCCTTTGCTGCCTTCCAGATGAGGAACGAGTTCACGATAACCCACGTCATCGTTCCCAAGCAGCACGGAGGCCCCGATTATTGTAACACGGAGAATGAAGAGGAGCTCTTCATGATCCAGGATCAGCACGACCTTGTTACGCTAGGCTGGATCCATGTGAGTTCTCTCGTTCCTGTTTCGCTTCCTGACTGGCCTCGCAATCAGCCAGGAGGGAAAGGGGTGCACGGAGCAGGGCTGGCGGAGGAGAATGTACTGGAGGAGCTGGCAGGTTGGATTCTCCCTCCGGATTCTGGATCCTCTGGTTGGATCTCTCCCTCTGGAGCAGTCTCAACCCCTACTCACGCCGCTGGAGAAATCCAGGCCTGTTTTAACTTTGGGTCCCTTTCCTAAAACATTGGGCCCTTTGAGAGTGGGATATTGGGCACGAAGCTGATGTTTCACCCAGCTAAAAGCTGACTCCAGAGCCACCACCGGAGCATCCCGAGCTCCCGCTGTCAGCGCAGGGCCTCTCCCGTGATACTTCCCCGTAGTAGCGCTGCTTTTCGCAGAGAGCTGTGTGCTGCTCTGCCACGGGATGTGCCAGTTCCAGCTTCCTCCGCTGGCTCCAGCGCTGCCCCGCTGCCTGTCCCCGCGGAGCCTTTGGCAGTCGGATGGGAGCCAAGCAAAATGTTTGGTGCTGCTGAGTAATCTCTCGAAAGCAGCAGCTGCCTCGCAGGCTTTGACAAATAAATGCCTGCTGCGTGTGCCTGATATGTGCAGGGTGTCTGCTTTTGGTGTTAACTCTTCAGTGACAGCCTGGCCACATCCTGGGACCCTCAAGGATCCCTTTGACCTTTCTGCTGCTCTTGGTGACAACAAACTTAACAAGGAAAAAAAGATCTTTCAGCCAGAGTTAGGCTGTGAAATCTAGCTGTCAGCTGGAGTTCTGGTAAGGTGGTGGTTGTCTGTGATCATACAACCCTTGGCCATCTTGGTGGATATGATATCTCAAAGTGCCTTGGCAGGACGATGGGTGCCTGGTGATGTTGTGCCCCAGGGGTACCTGCACTTCAGAAACGTGTGATGTGCCCTGCAGGGTGGCATGAATGACAGCAGGGACGGCGTTGTGCCTTAAGCTGTGACTTTCCATGGGATACAGCCAGCAATGGAGAGCTCTTCCTGTACTTACTCCAAATGGAAGAGAGAAGCAGATGTTTTGGGGCAATCCAAAACTGTTTTCAGTGTGCAAACATGTGCTCTGTGCCATCCAGGGAGCTATGTCTCTTCTCTGTTACAGCCTTCCTTTGGCTGACGCTGTCCCCTTTGGACTTGTCTTCCAACCCTGCCCTAACTTCCTCTCTCTGATGTTCCAGACTCACCCCACACAGACAGCCTTTCTCTCCAGCGTCGACCTCCACACCCACTGCTCTTACCAGATGATGTTGCCAGAGTCCATCGCTATTGTGTGCTCTCCGAAATACCAGGAGTAAGTATGGATGTGGGGTAGGGAAGGCCTTTCCTTCTGCTCCTAAAAGGTCTGGCCTCTTCAGAAGGTATCGAAGGGCTGTTTACCACAACCTTTCCTCTGTTGGGTTCCTGGTGTGGAACAGAAAGTCAAGTCCCACAATGAAAGCTTTACCAAAAGAGGCTGGAAGTGTGATGTGTGATTTGACAGCTCTTCTGAGCTGCTTTGGGGGGGTCGTATCTGAGCTGTGGTTGCCCAGTCATGAAAGGAGATGGGTCTGTGGCTGCAGAACTGGGGAGCATCCCACAGCGTGTGTCTGCTCTCCCTTGAGACGAGCAGACTCAAGCGTGTTCCTCGGAACCAAAAGGAGGTGCTTCCGTTTGCAGAGGCTTGAGCTACACGGAGTTTGTGTTTATTTGCTCTAGGACAGGATTTTTCAAGCTGACAGAGCACGGCCTGGAGGAGATCTCTTCTTGCCGGCAGAAAGGATTCCACCCCCACTCCAAAGACCCCCCTCTCTTCACTGTAAGTCACCCCACGAGGCGGTGGGGGCTGTAGTTGGCATATTGGACACTTCACTTGGTTTTATATCTGTGTTGAGGTGCTGGGCTGTGAGCCAGGACAAGGGGGTCAGCACGGCCTGCGTGTGGCACCAGGCAGGGCGCTAGTTCCTGGTCCAAGAGGGCTGTTCTGTGAGGGCTGCTGGGTGTGGGTTGTGTCAGGAGGCGGAGGAGGCTTCCCTTGAGGTGTAGGAACATCTCAGTAACCCCGGCTGCTCTTTCTCTTCCAGACCTGCAGCCACGTGTCAGTAGTCGAGAGAGACGTGGTCCTGATGGATCTCCGATAGGCCTCTTGCCTTAACCATTTACAGAAAACCATCTACCTTCCTTCTAGGCCTAAGGAAACGTGGTTTGTTTGGTTTTTTTCCCTCCTGTAGCAGATGATTTCTACCGTGTAGTGATCCTTCCCCTTCCTCCCCCAACAATCGCGGTGAAATCGATGCCCTGACCTCGGTGGGAGCACGTGAAACCTCAGTGCCTGGCGTTGGGCTGGCAAGGTGGTGCTGAGGTTCAGGGTGTGGGGAAAAGCTAACTGGAAATTCAAAGAACAGAAGCTAACACTAAAGCAATTGTTTTAATACTCTAATCTATGGCTTGGACAGCTGCTTGGGGAGGGGGGGGTGTTCCCTGTGATTTGCTGCAACCATGAGGTGTGGAAGCCTCTTCGAATGATTTCCAAAGTGGGACTTGCCCAAATTAGTCTGTGCTTTGTTTTGCCTCTCTGGGTTGCTGTGATTTCAGTGCAACTGGCAGGAGTAGATAAGTCTTTGCTATGGTTTTAAGATTAAACCCTCCTAACCCCCCTCACCTCATGCATGAACTTATCGGCGTTGAGCTGGAGCGAGTCCTGCTCCCTGCTACTCAGGTCTTTGCCCGTTGAGGTAAGAAGGGGCCCAACCTCCTTTGGGAACCCCTATTTCAGTGTTTTGGGGGAGAAGGTGCCTGGATGGGGCACTGCCTTGCCCAAGCTGCTTTGTTCCAGCGTTGGGGAAGGGACATCTTGTTATTTTCTTTTCTTTTCCTGGTTTGGAAAAGCCCTTGGGCTGCCCAGCGAGGGCTTGGGTTTGGCTTGTTGCTGGTGGAGGAGGCTCTCGGTCTCTTGGCTTTAGCGCTGTCGTGTGAAGGCTCTGCAAGGCCGAGACCACTTCTCAGAGCAGTATGAAGTCTGTCCTTGCCAAAACCAAGCTCTCCATGACGTTGCCATTACGCGATACACCGGCCAGGGAGGGACCTCTTCCCAATTTCTCTCCTCGTCGGATGCCAAGCAGTGATTTTTCCTGCGCCTCCGCCCTCGCTCCTGCCGGGACCGGAGGGGAAGAAGCGGTCTGGAAAGGTGGGAAGGCATCTGGCTTCAAAGGGCTGAGCGTGATCCCCGGCATCTCCACATCCTCTGGCAGGATGCTGTGATGCTCAGCACGTGGCCGCGTGGGGAGGGGAAAGGGGGCTGGAGTCGCCTTCCCACCTGGCATGCGAACATACGTGTTCTGTGTGTCGTGTCCGTGTATTCCCACATGCGAAGCTCTTTGGTGTTTAACGCGGATTAACACAGCTGGATTGAATTCTCTTGGCTGGGCTGGCTGGTGGTTTGTTTGGGGGTTTTTTTGCCACTTGTGCTCTTCGAGCCGACTCGGTGGGGTGGAGGGGTCCGGCGTGGCTGAGAGCGGGGAGGGAACCCATTTAATTAGGGCTTGCGTTTATTTGCAGCAGCCACCTCCCTGACTCCGGTGTGACATCGTTTTTGCAGTCGGTTTGAGAAAGGGGCTGCTCTCAGCAGAGGGAGGGAAGGAAAAGGACTTCTGGGCATTGGTGGGAGCTAACTTTCAGACCTCATTTATTGAGGCCACGCTCCGGGGCGGGGAGGCGTTCGTCCCACAGCTC
>VXBJ01005183.1:48754-66198 GCA_013400055.1 Nycticryphes semicollaris
TGAGCGCCTCGAAAGGGAAGCGCTGGTGGCACTTGGTACAGGCGTAGAGCGCCGCCATCCCGCCGCCCCGCTGACAGGCGCAGCCCAGCCCGCCCCGGCAGCCCGGCTTCACGGCCTCGCCCCCTCCCGCCGCTCTTCCCCCTCGCCATTGGTCATCCACCGCATCACTCAGGCAGTGCCTGCTACTCATTGGTCAATATAGCCGTCATTCATTGGATAGGGGCGGAGCGGGACCGCCTCCTCCCCCCCGCCCTGTCCCTACGCGAGCGTTGGGGAAGGGGAAGCGTTGACGTCACTCGCCGGGCGCTGCGCGGTGACGCAACCGCTCGGCCCGCCCCCTCCGCGTGACGCGTCACTGGGGCGCGCGCGGCGCTGGGGAGGTCGCGCGAGATCGCGCAGGGCGGGGGTCGGGGGGAGCTGCTGGCCCACAAGGCCTTGCGTGAGGGGACCCGGAAGTGTGTCTGGTCTGGGTTGTGTTGGATGGAAGGAAGGGGCTGAGCTGGGTTGGGCCAAGGCCGGAGAAGGGGCTGAGTTGAGTCGAGGTCAGGGGAAGAGGCTGGGGTGGACCAGGGTGGAAAGAAGGGTTTGAGGCCAGGGGAAGGGGTTGAGCTGGGCCTGGGTAGGGAAAAGGGGTTGAGCTGCGTCAGGGCCTGGGGAAGGATCTGGGCTGGGCCAGGCCAAGGCCACGGTAAGTGGCTGAGGGAGGGGAGTGGCAGGGCTAAGCCACACTGGAAGAGCCACAGCTGCTGTGTGTTAGGGGAGAGCAGGATGGGGGGGATGGGGAAAGGGGCGATGTGCAGACCTAGGGGATGAAGGGAAGTTGGATTAGGGTAGGGTTCAGGGGCTGGGGAGGTGAGTAGCTGCTGCAAGGAGGGAAAGGCATCTGCCAGAGATGTGTGAAGGAGGGTTGGGTCTGGAGGGAAGAAGGGAGTAGAACACCTTCAGAGTGGACCTGAAGGGGAGCAGAGCCATGTGGGGGGGGCTGGAAAGGCTGGAGGCAGAGCTAGGGCAGAGGGAAGACTCTGTCTCAGAGGTTGAGGGAAAGAGAATTGGAGGAAGAGGAAGGGAGAATGAGGTAGGAGGTAGTGTCTGCAGCGAAAGAAAAACTTTCACGTGAACTTGTTTTCCTCTTTGCTCCCTATTCCAGCAGCTGCTGGCCCGCTGCTCGGGCAGCTGCTCATCTGTGAGTCCCAGGTGCAGCCCAGGCCGTAATTTGCTTGGGTGGATCTGCCTCTAGTGTGGGGCAGGGTCAGCACCCCAAATTGCAGCTCGTTGTGTTTACACCGCAGTTTGGGTGCTGGATTTTGCAGCTCCAGGCATTTCTTCCCTGTTTTCCTTTCAGGTGTGGGGTTGGGCTCCAGTTGCTGCAGCAAGGAGGGGTTGTTCACAGTGCACGCACATAGAATAATTGCTCATGTTTTTTTTTTAATCAAGTAGTTGTCTTTTTTTTTTAATGGTGTGACACTGAACAGGTGCCGTGAGCTTATGTTATATGCTGCCTCTCCAAACACAGGGGGGAATTAAAGCATTTTGGAGTTAAAAGGTCACTCTGTAGATCCAAGATTGAGCGAACAAAAGGCTGTAACTACTCAATGGTTGTTAATAAACCCAAAGCAGCGAGGTCTGGTCCCTGACGTTCGGGTGCTCTTACACCCTTCTCTCCCTCAGGGATGCCTCGAAATCTTTGGGAAACTTCTTTCCCCACCTTGTTTTTCGAATTGTTGGGTTGGGTTTTGTTTGGGTTTGGTTTTGTTTTGTTTTGGTTTTTTTTTCCCCTTCATTTGCAGCAGATGACAGAGTATTCCCAGTCCCAGCTTGTGCGAGTGGTGAAGCTGAAATAGGAGGTGCTCGCTGCAGCGCTCAGGCTTTCCCAAGAAGGACCGGGGGAGTGTCTTGGGGTTTTTAGTAAGGCTGCGTGGGTGTGCATATTAAACTGAAATTCTGCTGTGCTTGGCTACCTCGGGGACTAGTTATAATCACCGGGCAAATATGCCGTGTGTAGGAGAAATACTTAATTTCATGAAATTCGTTGCATTGTGCTGGCTCGCTGGCTTGCGGCGGGGGAAATATCAGGCGGGGAAAGCAGAAGGCAGAGCTTGGCAGAGACGGCGGATGGCTTTAAACAAAACCCTTCTCGCCGCTCAGGGGTTTGCCGTGCACCGAGGAAAGAGGTTTTGGGGAGGGNAAGCTGCTACCGAAGGAAGTGTAATAAGAAACGTTTAAAAAACCACTGCCTGGGTGATTTTTTCCAGGGTAGCCTCGCTAGCAGTGAAGCAGTTTATAGCTTTGTGGAGCTTGGAAGACCCATTCGGATCACGGGTTCGACCATTTGTACCCCAAAAAAAGCCCCAGTTATGGTATTAGGTAGCAAAAGCGAGATGGCCTCCCCTTGTATCGTAGTCTTTTGCCACCCTGAAACCTCATGTCTCCTCCACACATGTCCTTTCCATCCCTGAACCACACGGCTCCGGGGACCCAGACCCCCAGGAGCCCCTTCCCTTGGGGTGTAGAGACAGTGGGAGCTCATGACCAGCCCCCCCCCGCCAAGTCATCAGGAGCATTTTAGAGCCAAGAAGTTGCCAAAGCAACTTTGGTTCAGCTGCTGTTCTTTGACACCCTCTGTGGTTTCTCGGTAAATCACTAACAGATAATATTTTCATATCCTGGCTCTCTCCGTGTCCCCCTGCTTTCTGAATAATTACCTTGTTTTGTGCGAGCCGTAAGGGGTTTTCACAGATAATTCATCCAGCACTGAAAAGCAGCCAGTTTTGGGGCTGGAGCGCATTTTCTGGCCACCTGGCATTGCTGCTCAGAGGTCTGGGCTGGAGCACAGCTGCCTCCGGAGGGAAGCGCCGTATCCAGGACAGCCAAGGGCAGGGTGGAAAAAAAAAGAAAGGCAAGAACAAACCCAAAAAAAAAAAACCCCACCCCACCAACCCCAAACCCAGCTGAAATCCCAAACTGCCCTTCCTCAGGGAAGCGTTTCGCTTGGCAAAGTCAGCCCACCCTGAATTTCTGGATGCGTGGACAGATTGATCCCGTAGATCTGGATGCTCTCACCCACAGAAAGGCGGTTTCACTGCAAACAAAACGTCTCTGGGGAGCTGTCTGCGGCGGTTCGCTCTGTCTCGGCTTGCTCCCTGTGTCCTGGCACTGTGAGAGTGGGTGAGTCAGAGCAGGGCGTGGAGCCGGGATTGTCCCAAGGTCCCCATCCCGGCCCCAGGGGGTGAGTTGCTCTGGGGCAGGCAGGAGGGGAGAGATCATCGCTCTGCCAGCTTATCTCAGCGGCTCCCAAAACCAGGCCACCAAAGCTGCTGCTGGCACCCTTGGTCCTCAGTGAGACAATGTCAGCAGCCCTGGCCTACAGCCTCCATCACCTTGATGGAGAGCACAAGGTCCTCATCTTTATTTTGGGTCGGGAGGGGCATCAGCATCTTCATCTTCACCATGGAAAGGATGTTGTTGAGGCGAAAGCCACAGTTAGGGATGCTCACCTGAGGGGCGATGACTTGGACAACGGTTTGGTGAGCATCTTCATTGGTGAATTCTAAAAGAAGCATCAAGAGAACATCAGGCAATGCGGGCGAGCTCTTTGGAGGCTCAGGAAAGCTTGCAAGGTGGCCAAATGGACTCCCACCTCCAACATGAAAGCCACCATCAGCTTGGATTGCCTCAAAAAAGGTCACCTTGCAGGCAGACATTACCCGTGCCTGGTTATAAACACCTGACCACCAACCTCTTGGTTGGCAGATGCCAAGAAGGGGCAGCAGAACAAGGAGGAGACTCTAAAGGTGGCAGAGGACTGTGAGAAATGAGACAGGGAGCAGGACTGGAGGCTGGCCACCAAAGACAACCTCTGGTCCTGTGCTTTCAGCCTGAAGCTGACCTCTGGAGACATTTTGAGCTACTACACCCTGCAGACCAAGAAGAAGATGGGATTCTCAAGGGGGAATAAGGGAGATAGGTGCCAAATCTCAGCTTTCACTCTCTGGGCAGTGGTTGCCCCCCCATAAAACACCAACCTCAGCTGATATTTCCCTATCCAGGTATCGACTTTGGGGAGTTTCTCACATACCCAGCATTTCCAGCTCTGCAGGCAACGTGCCTCTTCCAAAGGAAACCTTCACTGCGCACCTTGAGGCCAGCTTTGCTTTCAATAAAAAGCAGGCTTCGGGGTGGTTACTCTTTGATGTCCTCGGCAAAACCTGGAGCGACTCCGAGGTTCAGATGCCGAGGGGAGTCTGGAGGTCACAGCTAACCTGGGCTGGGAGCCAGAGCCCAAGGCTGGCTCTGGAAACAGCCAACCTTTCTTATTTTCTCAGATATAATAAAGGGATCTTTTTCTTTCTTTCTTTTTTTTTTTTAAGTTCCCAACCATCCTTACCAACCCACGCTCAGAACTGCTATCCCTAATGCCACAAAATGCAAAAATTTCAGGCTCCTGCTAAATGCTTCCCTGGGGGGTGCGAAACCTCCAGCTCTCGAAGCCACCTGCGTGTTCAACAGCACATTCAGGACATCACCTATGCAAAGGGAGCCTTGAAAGTCACGGTTCCCTGAAAGTCAAAGCGTGTTTTATTGACTGCAGTCAAGAGAATCAAAGATCTGGAGACCTGGACTCCCACAGAATAAACCCCATTATTCCTGTGCAGTGATCATTTCTCTCCCAGACGTGAATTCGAGTCAGTGCCCCTGCTGAGAATGATTAAAGACCACTTCAGAAATCAGTGCAGCAAATTGTAAAATAAGCAGGTGAACAAGGGAAAGAAAACAAGAAAATATTACGACCTGCCACCCTCAATTGGGAGCAATCACGGCGCCTGGAAAGAAGCTCTGCTCCCTGGGTACTGCCGGTCGGCGAGGGAGGACGGTGGCCGAGTCTGGCTGTTTGTGACACAAAATAAGGGTGTACCCATGGGGGATGTTGCTTCTCGGCTGCCAAAAACCCAGAGGGTTGGAGTCCCTCTGCCATGGGGACAAGCTGGGAGAGCTGTGTGCTTTCAGCCTGGAGAAGAGAAGGCTCCAGGAATATCTTAGAGTCCCTTCCAGTCCCTAAAGGGGCTCCAGGAAAGCTGGGGAGGGACTCTGGATCAGGGAGGGGAGCCCTAGGACGAGGGGGAAGGGTTTGAGACAGAAAGAGGGGAGATGGAGATGAGATGTGGGGAAGAACTTCTTTGGTGTGAGGGTGGTGAGAGCCTGGCCCAGGTTGCCCTGAGAAGCTGTGGCTGCCCCATCCCTGGAGGGGTTCAAGGCCAGGTTGGAGGGGACTTGGAGCAACCTGGTGTGGTGGGAGGTGTCCGGGCCCAGGGCAGGGGGTGGCACTGGGTGGGCTTTAAGGTCCCTTCCCAGCCAAACCATATGATTCTATGATCTGTGGGGAAGATGCAGCCTGTGCACACACTGATACAAGTCAAGGATAGCTTTTTCCCCATTTGTAATCTCCCTTCCCCACCTGTCTGGCTGCTGATTGGGGTCTCAAATTGGGAAGGCAGAACCTGGCAGTGCCAACAGCTCCCACCTGGGAGCTCTGGGCTGCCCAGCCATGCTGCCTGCCCAGCTCTGTCTCCAGGGTGGGGTTGAACAGGGCACCAGAACCCCAAAAAGGAACCTTTACACCACTCTGATATCTAGCCTGGACACCTCAAGAGCAGCATTGGCCTCACCAACCCCTCTGCTCTCAGTCAGGCTTCCCGTGGCTGTGCGGTTTTGGGAGTAAAGAGGGGACAAAAGCAGCACGACAGCTCTGGGGTGGCAGCTCTGAGCCCAGCTGCTCTCCTGGAGGTTGGAAAAAACCCCTTTGAAATGTCCTGGGTGAAAAGACTCCTTTTGGATCCATTTGGGCTCCTCCCTCCCGCTGCTGGGGAAAGGGATGCTGGCACTTCTGGGGGTAGCACTGAAAACTTGGGGGTTAGGGCACATGTAACCCAAACAAGAGTGAGCCTGGGCTGAGCACTGGGTGAAAATCATCACAGAGTGGGCTGGCAGCCATGGCAAGGGCTGTGGTTGCTGTGGGACAGGCTGGGGAGGCAGAAGACACTCCAGCATGATCACTTCTACAGGCTTTTATTGTCAAAATGGTAAAATTCTTCTCCAGAAGGCTCGGAGTATCCTCCAGCCTCCTGGCTGGGCTGCCCCACTCTGCCCCACAACAACCACCTGGGACCCTGCATCCCTGTGCCAGCCCTCCATCCATCCGGACCTGCCCAGGGGGATGTGAAGGGGACAGGGCACATGTGGGACCATTTCCCATCAGGCCAGGATGGGGAAGGAGGCAGCGGTGGCCACACCACAGTTGTTGTCCTTCATGGCCATGAGGATGTAGCCATCATTGCCCCAGTAGGTGGACCAGGAGTTCTTGATGAGCCAGTAGCTCTTGCCGTGTAGGATCCCATAGCCCACAGCCAGCACTGCGTGGTCCAGCGATGACGTCTCATTTCCTGGCCAAGAGGAGAGAAGAAAATGGAGACATCTCAGTCCCCATATCCCTCGGAGATGGAAGTCACCCCCGATGGAGCCAATGGCCCCAACCCCAATGAGTGGGACACAGAGTCCCCCAGTTCAGCAGAACTCACCACAGTGGGGCTCCTCGTAGACACCGTTGGCGTAGAAGGCAAAGGACTTGTGCGAGGCATCGATGTTGACAGCCACGGGGCCATGCTTGACCAGAGCAGCCTTCAGCGCCGTGGCACTGCCCGGCTCCACGCTGGCGTAGCCGGCAAGTTGGGCCACCAGCTCCGACTGGTTGCAGTGGCAGTAGCCATTCTGGAGGGAGGAGGGAGGATGAGGTGGTACCACGGTCCCAGGGCAGGTGGGAGGAGGGAGGTCCAACCCACCCTGGTCAGGGGGAAGGAGGGAGGAGGACTCGGATGGAGCATCCATAAACCAAAGTAGAGTCTCCACCTGCTGCCAAAGGGGTGATGGCTGATTTGGGAGAGCCTAGGGGGGAGGATTGGGAAGGGAGTGGCATGATACCCCCCTGAGTGGTGCTGCCACCCTTACCTGACCCAGGTAGGGCCCGTAGGTCTCGGTGCTGGCGATGCCGCCATGCTTCATGATCCACTCGTACGCTCGCCACTCCTCGCCCCCGTCACACGCCTGGTTCCCGAAGCCCCAGGAGCAGTCGATGAGGACTTGTTGGGACAGGGGGGTCAGCACACCGGTCTGGGGGACACAAATACACACACTCTAGGGTTGGGGACAGACCACCCTCCAAGCGCCCCAGCCATCCCTATGGGGCACAGCCCCACTATCACCTTGAGGAAGAGGGCACCCTCCATGGCACCCGTGGTAGCAAAGCTCCAGCAGGACCCACAGACAGCCTGGTCCTTCACGGGAGTCACAGCACCTGGGGACAGCAGGATGGGGGTGGGGGGGTGAGAGGCTTGTGTGGCACTAGTGGAAGGGAAACTGAGGCAGGAGTGAAGGTCTTGCTGTGCCCCAAAGGTAGCACAGCCAGGGTTTGGTTCCTGGGCTTCCATGCTGGTGGCACCACGTCCCTCCTCACCATAGAGGCGCCAGTCGAGGCTCTCGGGCAGGATGAGGCCGGCGTAGAGCTGGGTGGGGAAGGGCTGCCCGTTGTTGGGTTCCCCGCTCCGGCGGCGGCCCCGCAGGGCGGCCAGTTCCTGGGGCGTGCGATCGGCCAAGTGGTTCAGGGCCAGCGTGTAGGAGAGAGCGGCGCGGTTCCTCGAGTGCACGAACCTGTGGCAGAGCAGGGTAGCAGGGCACCACGCTGTCTGTCCGTCCATGCCCCCCCTGCCCCGCCATCCTCAGGCTCCCCTCCATCCCCTGGCATCCCCCCTACCGCATGTTATGGATGAAGGTGCGCTTGCGGTGCTCGTGCTCCTCCTCGCTGCCGTAGCTCTTCCCGAACCGCTCCTTGTAGCGGTGGAAGAGGTGATGGTGGACGTGGTCCGTCTCTGGCGCCCTCCCCACAAACTCCTGCATGGGGTTGGCCATGATGCGGTGCTCGGGGCCGGCTGCGGGCCATTGCTCACACTTCACCCCTGCCACCAGTCACAGACAACGGATGATGCCTCCTGAGAGGGGAACGGGCTCTCCTGCACCCCCTCAACCGGGGTGCACAGCGGGGTCACCCTCAAAACCATTGGGACTGCCCATCCCATATGGACATGCAGGGGTTGGGGGGGACACACACCATATGCCCGCACCAGAACCAGCTCCCGAGCACCCACGATCCCACCCTGAGCTCCGGGAAAGCACCCACATCCCCCCAGCTATCAACATTAATTAGATTTCTCCCCTGCTTTTTCTTTCCTACCCCCCTCCCCAGCCAAACCAACTCACTCAAATTATCAGCCTCTTGCAAAAAAAGGCAAAAAAAACCCCAAAACAACAAGAAAATAACCCAAACAAACCAAAAGACCCAGAAAAATAAATCAAAAGGTGGAAGTGGTGCTGCGTTTCGGTGGCAGCGTCGGCCGTTGGGGGGGGGGGGTGTGGCCGGGGGCACTCACCCCGGGGGAGACGGAAGATGCTGGGGGAGAAGTGGTGGCTGAAGGAGGAGTAGTCGATCTCGTACTTGTCGTAGTGGGAGCCCAGGAGGCTGTTGAAGCCCCGCACCTCGTAGTGCAGGGGGACGGGGCCGCGGGCAGAGCTGCCCACCCGCAGCGTGTAGACGTTCTTCTTGTGGCCCCAGTAGGAGACGTTCTGCCACACGGCGCAGCGCTGCCCGCGGAAACGCTCCTCCCGCACCCACTGGGGACAGTGGCTGTGTTGGGGACTGAGGTGCCATGCTGGCACTGGCCCCAGCATTGTGCCCCCAGTCAGCCGGGACGCCCCACAGTGATGGCACCACATCCCACATCATAGAATGGTTAGAGTTGGAAGGGACCTTAAAGATCATTGAGTTCCAACCCCCCTGCCCTGGGCAGGGACAACTCCCACCAGCCCAGGTTGCTCCAAGCCCCATCCAACCTGGCCTTGAACCCCTCCAGGGATGGGGCAGCCACAGCTTCTCTGGGCAACCTGTTCCATCACGCCATGCTGGATGCAACCCCTCCACCTCCATCACCCACGGCCTCATCCAACCTTGTATTAACCCATTCCCAGCCAGAGAAGGCTGCTCTACCCTCATAGGGTGGTAGCCATCAAACACCCTGTACCCGTGGATGTCCCTTGTCGTCCCCCCCTGCCCCATCCCACATCCTGGAGGATCCAGGGCTCACCTTGAAGTTCTCCAGGCTAGGGAAGACACTTTGTGGGGCAATGAGGTCCCCATCGGTGCCGTTGATGCGGAAGCACTTGCGGACGTTGACCTCTGTCTCCGTGGTCTCAGGAGTCACCTTGAAGCTGGCACCAAAGGGCTCAATGGAGCCAAACTGGTAGGTGATCACTTGGCCTAGGGATGAGGACAGTGCTAAAGTCAAGTCAAACCAAGCCCCTAGGGTCCTGGCATGGTGGTGGCTCCCAGGGCTTTGCTGGGGTACCCAGAGGTCCTGGGGCAGAAGGAGGGGGATGATGAGGGGCTGGGGGTGTGGGTGCGCCCCTTTCTGGACTTACCACCGTAGTATTCGATACGGCTCTTCCCCCCGGTGAGGTTGTACCAGGCTTCAAAGGGCTCCCTGATCTCCGCATAGGGCAGGGTGATGACTCCTGTGGGCACAGAGGGGGTGGGCTCAGGGGGCTGAGCAGGGGGGGTGAGCCCTGGGAACATTCTCCTGCCCCACGTCCACGGCCAGGAGGGGAGTGTGGGGAAGGCAGGGAGTACCCCAGGCCCCTGCGAAGTCACCCCCTTCTCCCACCCATGGCCACCACTGGTGGCACCATCCCACTCAGAGGGGTGGCCTGTCGCTGAGCAGTACCTGTGACGTGGTAGATGTCCCCAAAGGTGGGTGTCTCCAGAGGAACTTTGCATTCCACTCCTGGAAGAAAAACAAGAACAACCCCCCAAAACCCCTTTGCGTTGCCGATTACCCACCTCTCCACAGCAGGAGCTGGCAGCAGTGTTGGTCCCTGATTTACTGTCCCGTGGGAGAGGGGGACAGACCCGGGGGAGCCCATGTTGGTGGCAGGGCTGAGCGTGCTCCCACCTGCCTGGGCAGGGCAGAGACCAGGGGTCCTCAAGCCAGTGCTCCCCCACTCCTCCACCAGCTCTGTCTGACCCTGAACCCCCACATGTACATCCCTGGGGTGCAGTCAAATTGGGGACACCCCAAAGCTCCCTTGCGCACCCCAGGGTGTGGGGGAACAAACATACAAACACCCACACACTGTGCACCCACTGCTCTGTGGGGACAGGGATGGAGCAGCCCCCTCCCAGGGCAAGGACGCACCCAGCAGCCCAGGGCCACCACAGCGCCCAGGCTAAGGGGCACGATGGCATCACCCCACGATGGGGGCACGGCAGCCGTCCCCTCTGACCCGAGCTCAGCCATGACGGGTGCTCACCCAGCAGCATGGCAGCCCCCAGCACCAGCAGCCCCCCCAGCCCCTCCATCCTGTGCACCCCAGCCCACACTGCTGCCCAGCACCCACGGGTGGCTTAAATACAGTTGGTGGGTGGGCAGGGAGCTGCAGGCAGCCAACGGGCAGAGCCCCATCCTTCCTTTGGCTGGGGCTACACCAAGGGAGAGGCGGGGCTTTATCTTGCCCCCCCATGGGTGCCTTTCCCACCAGGGTGGGTGCCAATACCATGTGCTTGTAGGGCACGGGGAGCAGGGTGGGACCCCAACCCCTGTGGGCACTGCTACCCTATGGCAGTGCCATCCCTCGGGGACACGGGTTGGGGTCCTGGTGGTGGGTGCTGGGGGGTGGGGTGGAGGTCCCTGTGCTCCCACCCACCCTGGCTGGCAGTTTGCAGCCAGGCTTTGCTAAGAGCAGGGGGAGCATCTGCCAAACCCTGGAGCAAGGAGGTGCAGTGAGACCCTGCAAAGCACCCCAAAACCCCTCTGGGCACTGCTGGGGCAGGAGCCAAGGTGCCCCCACTGAAGAAGAGATGGGGGGTGGCAGAGGAGGGGAGGAGGGGGAATTTGCATCTCTGCATCCGTCTGGATATACCACCAGGGCAAGCCCAGGATTGCAATTAGGGGGTTTTAATTGAGAAAAAAAGAAGAAAAGGGGAAAAGTGCAGATGAAAAGACAGCAAGAGAGACCCGGGGAGGAGAACTGCACTGTCACCGCGTGAGAGTGGCCTTCACCCCTCCCGCTTGCTGCCTCTCCAGCTGGCCCCCAGCCCAAGGTGACAGCGAGCCCAAAACAAAACTGATAAGGGCTACACGTGCCCCTGGGGACAAGACAGGCTGGATTCGGCTGCACCCTTGGGTGCTGGGCTGGGTTGACGCACCCCACACAGCAGCACATCCCCAGCTGCCACCACAACCCCCAGGGTGCATCCTGTCCTGAGGAGGTACCACCAAAGACAGAAGACCACCAGGGTCTCCAATCCAAACTGGGGGCACCCAGCTGAGCCATGGCCATGGTACAAAATGCCTTTCCCTGGAGGCAGGGACAGCCCCGTGGGGTGAAGGGGAGCCCAGCTCATGGTGACACCCCTACCCGTAGCCACAACAGGGACTGGGGCAGTGGGGCAGAGGGTGGATGCCTTCTCACCACCACCACCCCTTCTCCCTGACACCCTGCGCCAGGAATTTCTCATGTCAGCAGAAATGCCTGGGGTTGTTTGTGCTCCACCTCGAGAGATAGGGGCTGGAAAAGCCGCTCCCCTCGCCCTGGGTGTCTGGGACCATCGACAAGAGCCAGCTGGCACTGCTGGGAAGGCACCATCCCCTCCCTGGGAGGCCCCTACCATCCCACAGGTCAAAGAAACACAGCCTTGGGGACAGGGACCTGTGCAGGGGCCAGATGATGTGGGATGTGCAAAGGCTGGGGTGGGCAGCAATGGAATCCCTCCTGTGGAAGCAAACCAGTATTTTTCCAGGGTCTTTATTGGCAAGCTCATAGCTGGGTCCTCATCCAGCCCTTTGTCCAGCACCCTGTGGCCCTGTCCCATCGTGTCCCCAGCTTCTTCACATCTGGTGGCTCGCACCAAAGGGGCTGATCCAGGGATGGGTGCCGAGAGCATAGCCAAGAGCTCTCCCCGCAGAGCCGAGGGGTGGCTCAGGCCAGGATGGGGTAAGTAGCTTCGGTGGCTACGCCGCAGTTGTTGTCCTTCATGGCCATGAGGATGTAGCCATCATTGCCCCAGTAGGTGGACCAGGAGTTCTTGATGAGCCAGTAGGTCTCTCCCTGCAGGACCCCGTAGCCCACAGCCAGCACTGCGTGGTCCAGCTCTCCTGGCTTATTTCCTGCAGGGATCAACATGGGAGATGGCTCGTTTGGAGAGCATTCCTGTTGCCAGGGGCAGCACTAGGGGTGGCTATAGGACCAGTTTCCTCTTCTACCCCTGCCCAAGCCACTCAGCAATAAGTGTCCCAGCATCTCCCTGGCATCCAGGTCTTCCTGTGCCCCTTGTGCCACCTGACTCACCGCACTTGGGCTCGTAGTAGACACCGTTGGAGTAGAAGGAGAAGGTCCTGTGCGAGGCATCGATGCTGACGGCCACGGGGCCGTGCTTGTAGATGGCAGCTTTGACCGCCGTGAAGTTGCCCGACGTGACGTTGACGTAGCCTGTGATCTTGGCCAGCATCTCAGACTGGTTGTAGTGGCACAAGCCATTCTGCAGCACCCAGGAGGGGGACACACTATATCATCCAGAGCCCCTAGGTCCCCTCGCTGGGACCCTGCCCACCATGATGCTGTGCTCTGATGCAGGGAGTGATCTGGGACTTGGGCTGTGACAGCATCCCGGCTCTGATCCTTCTGTCCTCCCTTGCCTATCATGGTGGGGACATTTTCCTGGTTGCTGCAGGAACACAGCATTGCCCGCACGCAGCATGGGTAGCCAACTCTGCACCCCAGGCCCTGGGGGGACCATTGCCTGCATCTTGCAGCCACATCCCTATCCTCGGTGAAACCTGCTCCATCCCTGCTCCCCAGGGTATGGAGGGACCCACCTGTAGGTGGAGGAGCCTTGTCCTTGTTTTACAAGGAGAGAAACTGAGGCACGTGGTGATGAAACCACCCAGCTGAGCCCTGGGGCTTGGCTTTGGACTGTGCTTTGAACCACAGAGAACCTGGTGCCTTGGATATGACGGGACGTCCCCATCTCCAGAGCTCTCTAGCACCTCCAATTACCCCACCATGGATTTAAAGTACACCCCAAGATATTGGGGACCCTCATAGGGACACGGGGACCTTACCTGACCCTTGTAGTTGCCGTAGGACTCGGTGCTGGCGATGCCACCGTGTTTCTTGATCCACTCGTAGGCTCGCCACTCCTCTCCTCCATCACAGGCGTAGTTCCCAAAGCCCCAGGAGCAGTCGATGAGGACTTGTTGGGACAGGGGGGTCAGCACACCGGTCTGGGGGACACACACATACACTGTAGAGATGGGGACAGGCCACCCTCCAAGCGCCCCAGCCATCCCTATGGGGCACAGCCCCAATATCACCTTGAGGAAGAGGGCACCCTCCATGGCACCCGTGGTAGCAAAGCTCCAGCAGGACCCACAAACAGCCTGGTCCTTCACGGGAGTCACAGCACCTGGGGACAGTAGGATGGTGGAGTGAGAGGCTTGTGTGGCACTAGTGGAAGGGAAACTGAGGCAGGAGTGAAGGTCTCGCTGTGCCCCAGAGGCAGCGCAGCCAGGGCTTGGTGCTACAAGGTGAATGCACCCTAAACCTGTGGGACCCCCACCCCTGGGCTGGGGCAAGCTCTGGAGGTGTTGCTCCCAGCTGCTGGGGTCAAGGGGGGGAGCCAGATGTGGCTTCAGATGTCACATCTGTCCCTGGGGTGCCAGCATGAATAAGGACTGAGGACCAAGTGCCAGCTGTGCTACTTTTTGCCAGATAAACCCTGCTTCCATCCCCAAGTTGCTGAGCAGAGCAGGGTCCTCCACAAGGAGATGTGGGTCCTAAGGGACAGCAGGGACCCCAGCACCCCACTGGGGGCGAGACCCCCTTGCCCTGACCCCGCACCTACCATACATGCGCCAGTCGAGGCTCTCGGGCAGGATGAGGCCGGCGTAGAGCTGGGTGGGGAAGGGCTGCCCGTTGTTGGGTTCCCCGCTCCGGCGGCGGCCCCGCAGGGCGGCCAGTTCCTGGGGCGTGCGATCGGCCAAGTGGTTCAGGGCCAGCGTGTAGGAGAGAGCAGCACGGTTCCTCGAGTGCACGAACCTACCGGCACGGCGAGGACAGCATCAGCCGTGACAACCCCTTGGGGATGGGGAGCACCTCGAGAGGAGTCAGCATCTTCACCTCCCTCCCCGTCTGCCTGTACCTCATGTTGTGCACGAAGATGCTCTGCCTGTGCTCCAGTTCCCGCGTGGAGCCGTACCGCCGTCCCATCCGCCTGCGGTAATGGTGGAAGACCTGGTGGGCCCAGGGTTGGTGCCGTCCCACCAGGTCCTCCATGGGGTTGGCCAGCACTCGGTGCTCCACCGAGCTCCCCGGCAGGTCCCCGCACTTCTTTGTTTCTGGGGAGCAAGGAGGGGATGCCATCAGCCCCAGTACCATGGGCAGGATGGGGTGGGAGGGTCCCAACCCAGCTCACCGTTGATGGGGAGGTCGAAGACAGAGGGGGGAAAGCTGTTGTCGAAGTCGGTGTAGGCAATCTCATACTTGTCGTAGTGGGAGCCCAGCAGGCTGTTGTAGCCTCGCATCTCATAGTGGACTGGGGCCACCCCACAGCTGGAGTTGGTCACCCACATGGTGTAGATGTTCTTCTTCTGTGCCCAGCGGGTGACATTCTGCCAGACGGCGCAGTACCGGCCCCGGTAGTACTCCTCCCGCAGGAACTGGGGCGGATAGAATCATAGAATGGTTAGAACTGGAAGGGACCTTAAAGATCACCAAGTTCCAACCCCCCTGCCCTGGGCAGGGACACCTCCCACCAGCCCAGGTTGCTCCAAGCCCCCTCCAACCTGGCCTTGAACCCCTCCAGGGATGGGGCAGCCACAGCTTCTCTGGGCAACCTGGGCCAGGCTCTCACCACCCTCACACCAGAGAAGTTCTTCCCCAGATCTCAACTCCATCTCCCCTCTTTCAGTGTCAAACCCTTCGCCCTCATCCTGTGGCTCCCCTCCCTGATCCAGAGTCCCTCCCCAGCTTTCCTGGAGCCCCTTTAGGGACTGGAAGGGACTCTAAGATATTCCTGGAGCCTTCTTTTCTCCGGGCTGATTTGGGGATGTAACATAGGACAGACCCCCCCGACACCTTCATCCAGCCTGTATGTGCACCCATAACAGGGCGGGGGGGGGGTTGGTTTCACCCCTGCCTCCAAAAGCCTCCAGGTTTTTCCTGCTTGTTTCCAAGCTCTCATCCTTTCCAGCTCAGTGTCTGGCTTTGGTGACAGCTTGGTGTCCCCATCGTTCACTGCACCCCTCCTGCTGATCCCAGCCCCTGCTGGAGGCTGAAGCCAGCAGGAGCTGAGTTGCCGTGCAGTGACTTGCCCGAGCTTCCCCAAAATACCAGCGTTTGTGTGGGCTGTGACACGTCCCAACACGGCTGCTGGGATTGGGAAAGGAGTCGGGAGTCCGGCCCCAACCCGGGTGGAGAAATGACCCTCCCTGCGCCCTGGGGTGTCGGGGTATGTTCTGGCCTGTCCCAGCACCCTGCACCCACACCATCACTCCCTGGGATGGAGGGGAGCATCTCCTGCCACCCAGCAACCCCACACATGGAGCTTGAAGATGCTCCGGAGGCAGCGGGTGGGATCCAGGCTCCGGCGTTTCCCACCTTGAAGCCATCCATGCTGGGGAAGACACTCTGAATCTTGACCACATCCTCCTTGGAGCCGGGCAGCTGGAAGCATTTTCTGGTGTTCACCTCCTTCTCGGTGGTCTCCGGCGTGATCTTGTACCTCATCCCGTAGGGTTTCACCCCTGCCAGCTGGTAGGTTATCACCTGCCCTGTGCCAGCGGGGAAAGGGAAACTGAGGCACGGTGGTCCTTCCCCTGGTCCTCCCTTCATACAAGGCAGGAGTTGATGCAGGGTGGGCACAGCCCACTCACCACCCACTTACCCCCGTAATACTGGATCCGGCTCTTGTTTCCCGTCAGGTTGTACCAGGCTTCGAAGGGCTCCTCGATCTCAGCGTAGGGCAGGTTAATGACACCTGCAGGATACCCAGCGCAGGACACGGGTCACCCCCGAGGTCTGAGCACCCCAACACCCTCCTCGAGTCCCCCTCCAGCCTCCCTCCCCAGCAGCCGCAGAGGGTGCAGACCCACAGCCAACCAAGGTGCTGTCCCCATAGAGGCCAAGGCAGGGAGGGCTGTGGGAAACTGCACCAGTTTGGCACTGGGATGGTCCGGTCCTGCCCAGTGCTGAGCATCCTCCGCTATCCCCCCACCCCATGGCAGAGGGCACCACAAGGTCCCGTTACCTCGGACGTGGTAGATGGAACCAAACTGGGGGCGATGGCGGGAGAGCCCATAGTCCTGTCCTGGAAGACAGAGAGGAGTTGGGGTGAGGGGCTCTGTCCCCACCACAGCCAAGCAGGGGACAAGGCAGGAAGCTGCCTGAGCCAGTGTCCCCCTTCCCTGCAGCCCCTCCTGTGTGTGGGTGGTGGTGGGGAGGTTGGCCAAAAGCAACTCCATGAGTGGCACATGCAAAGGACAGCAACGCACTGAGACCCTCCCAGGGCCAGACCCAGGGTTGGCACCTCATCAGGACCTGCCACCACACTGGAACGAGCCGTGAGATGTGACCTCCGCCTGGGAACCCCCAGCTGCTGGGGAGATGCCCCCATGGGATCCAGTGCTACCCTGGGGCTGGTAGCCATGGCTTTGGGTGATGTTTCCAAGGATGGCGGGGAGGGGGCACGTAGCCAAGCTGTCCCCCCAAAAAAAAGCAAAGCACAGATGAGGGGTGCCAGGGAGCCATCTGGTCCTGCCTGGTGTCTCCCAGTGACCTCCCCAACCTCCCTCGGGGGCCCCAGCTTGTGCAACCCCACGCCAACACACCCGCCACTGGGAGTGGGGCCTTTCCCCTCCGTCAACATCTTCCTCCTCCCCGGGAGGGATCCAGCAGCACCTGCCCCAGCCCCGGGCACATGGGACTGGACCCACTTCTGCTTCTGTTCCCAAAACCCTGGGGGCAACCAGGGACTGGCAGCCCCCACTGCCTGCACCCCAGGATGCCCATCACACCCTGAGTTGGTGGGTGCAGGAGGAACAGAGATGGATCCAGCAACCCCACAACCCTGCTCGGCTTTACACACATCTGGAAGGGGGTCCCATGGGGACATGGTCCCCCCAAACCTCCCCTGTCCCCTCACTGCACTGCTTCCAGCCAAAGCTTTCCTTGTTTCCCTGCCACCTCTTTGCCAGCAGGAAAGCCAGGGAATGGCTTGGGTTTGTGTGCCTCTTAAAGCCCAACTGGCTCCATTTAGTCTTATTTTCACCACCCCCTTCAGCCCCCCCATG
>VXBJ01005184.1:0-30444 GCA_013400055.1 Nycticryphes semicollaris
TGCCTCATCATTGGAAGAGATCACCATTACAACAGGTGGCAAATGTTCCTGACAATTAATATATGTTTATAATTTTATTCAGTAGCTTCGCTCAAATTCTAAGCTATAAACAATTTTGTCTTCCCTACTGAAAAAGAAATGAACACAGCTAACTAAATTTTTTCTTAGTCTTACAATAATATATTTTAGTTCTTTTATGGCCAATTCTGAATTTGTCCTGCATCTCTGTGGCAAAGTCATGCTGACAAGTTACTTCCTTTCTGAAAAGTTTATAGGCCTCCTCTGGTGTCAGAAAAGCAAGACATTTGTGTGTAGTGAGTTACAATGTATAAGCACCGTGGTCTTTCTTCTCTGTGTGCTATATCTCTCCAGTCAGCCATTGTGTGTCTTCCTATGCTGCACTAGTGCCGCTCTGGGAACTGCTCACATCTGACTAACTGTAATTGGCACAATCCACATTATCAGGCGAGAAGGGTATTTTGATCCTTTGAGTACAATAGTCTCATCTTCTCCAGTTGAGAGCAGTAAAACACACACCTAGATCTTCCTTTGGCCCCTGACAGGAGGATGGGTGGGCAGTGTCCTTGTGGCTGACTTGGAAATATAGTAGCTGAAATGGTGTTTGCATAAACTGTAACTCTTCAGAGTTGTTAAACGTTGCTTTTGTGTGCATTGTAAGGAAAAATTGAAGGTTGTTTCAAAGGACTTTTTCTAAAGGTATAAATGAAAGGAACTTCTAACAGGGCCACTGACTTTTGTCATTGTTGTTCCCAAATTCAGAGGCTTCTTGATAGGAGTGAACACCTGTCCCAATAGGATTTTTTGTGGTTTTGTTAGAGTATTTGCATTCTGCTTTTTCCCCTTTCTCTTTATACTCTTTACTATGTTTAAACATTGTCTTACCCATTCCTCTAAGGAAGGATTGTTAACCCAGATATAATAATGGATTGTTTGAATGAAAGCAGTGTGATGCAGAACATTTGGAAACCCTGACACTGAGTTATGCTGCAGTTATAAACTGTACCACAGTAAACTGGGATACCTTTGCATGTAAAAATTAAATAAAGAGAACACCCAAATGGCATGTGTGAAAGCAGTCTTTGTAGAGATTTTTTTTTCTTGGGGAAGCTCCTGTGAAAGTTTTTAAAAGGCTGGGATTTTTTTTTTTTTCCTCATTTTGTCCCTTGCTCGAGGTAAGGTTGAATGGGTCCATTTCTTCAGTTTGTAGACGCAAGTGATGGATTATTCAGGAAAATTGTGAGGAGAAGGGAATTACTGACAGGCCTGCATGAGTCTTCAGAGTACTGAGCTTCTGTTTTTCACCAGGTCCAGTTAGACCCAGATCAGTGGAAACTGGATCCTACCCTAAGAGGGTGTGCAAAGGCCTCTGCAAACCATTACAGAATCACAGAATATCAGGGATTGGAAGGGACCTTGAAAGATCATCTAGTCCAATCCCCCTTCTGGAGCAGGAACACCTAGATCAGGTCACACAGGAATGCATCCAGACGGGTTTTGAATGTCTCCAGAGAAGGAGATTCTACAACCTCTCTGGGCAGCCTCTTCCAGTGTTCTGTTACCCTCACCATGAAAAAGTTTTTCCTCATATTTCAGTGGAACCTCTTGTGTTCCAACTTGTACCCATTGCCCCTTGTCCTATCATTGCCTGTCACTGAGAAGAGCCTGGCTCCATCCTCCTGACACTCACCCTTTATGCATTTATAAAAATTAATGAGGTCACCCCTCAGTCTCCTCTTCTCCAAGATAAAAGAGATCCAGCTCCCTCAGCCTCTCCTCATATGGGAGATGCTCCACTCCCTTATCATCTTTGTGGCTCTACTCTGGACTCTCTCCAGCAGTTCCCTGTCCCTCTGGAACTGAGGTGCTCAGAACTGGACACAATATTCCAGATGGGGTCTCACCAGGGCAGAGTAGAGGGGGAGGAGAACCTCTCTGGACCTACTGACCACAGCCCTTCTAATACACCCCAGNACCACTTTCTGGCTTCTATCCTTCAGCCAGTTCATGATCCACCTCACTTCCCGATAATCCAGGCCACACTTCCTCAGTTTAGCAGCGAGGATGCTTTACTGAAGTCAAGATAGATCACATCCACTGCTCTACCATCATCTGTCCACCTGGTTATGTCTTTGTAAAAGGCATACCAGGTTGGTCAAGCATGACTTCCCCTTTGTGAAGCCAATCTGACTGCCTCTAATGACCCTCTTGTCCTTGATATGCCTAGAGATAGTGCCAAGGATAAGTCGTTTCATCAACTTTCCAGGGATGGAAGCAAGGCTGACCGTTCTATAGTTGCCAGGGTCCTCCTTCTTGCCCTTTTGAAGATTGGAGTGACATTAGCTCTCCTCCAATCCTCAGGTACGTCTCCCGTTCCCCATGACTTGGCAAAGATGATGGAGAGTGGTCTAGCACTTTCCCAACTCTCTCAACATCTCCAGCTGCAGATGGCAATTGTGAAGTGTTCAAGCACTAAGTATTTAGATTCTAAATGCTTTGGGGGATGGATGGCACGAGAAGAGCATACATTTTCCTTTGGATAAGTGTTTGGGGGAGCCTTAGGAGGTGGGTAATTACCACAATAACACTACTGCTAGGGAGAGGATTCACCCTCAGGAAATGCAGAGGACCATATCTGTACCTTCCTTAAAGGCCCTGATAAGAAGGTAAGTCCTGAGGACATGCTGGTGTAGTGATGCTGACCAGAAGACTGTTGTACATCGAGAACTGAGTGATCCACCATCCAGTTAATCTGCAAAGGCGTAGGCCTGTCCTGTGTCTGTGTGGGATGCATAAATCCATGGACAGCAGGATGAAGTCAGCCAGCTCATTGGGGAGCTGGTGTGGGGAGGGTGTTGTGGTCATGCAGGAATCACTGCTTGGAGTGGGCTGGACTTTGGGTTCTGGTCAGTAAGTAATGGTGCATTAATGGTGTTTTATATATTCCTCTGTCAGTATTGTTTTCCCCTTTTCTTTGCTATTCTGTTGAACTGCCTTTACCTCTACCCACGAGTTTTGCCTTTTTCTTCTGCTTCTGCACCAATCCTGCTGCTGGGAGAGATTGAGCAAAAGACCATGTAGTTCTTTGATGCCTGCTGTTGCTAAACCATGATCCTCCTTTTTTGCACCCAACACAGGGCACAAAGGGCTCAGCCCTTCGTAATGACAGACCTGAACAGAGCATGTTAAAACTAATTTGTTATATGCATTTATTGTATTGGTTAAATAGTCACTGGTCACAATGTTGCTTTGTTTGTTTGCATGACTGTGTTATGAAATTTTTTATATGCTGTATGTACACCCCATTATGCTCTTCATCTTCTCTGGGAGAGGGATTAGGATTGTCATTTTGCTGTCCTGTGTACTGCCAGCTTATGATATGATAACATCATTCTTCACACAGTTATGGTGGTGTGTGTATGAAGCATTGCTGTCCTGCTTGTACCTTGGGCACCATCTCTTGGAATTTATTAATAATCATATCCAATCTGTGGGGAAAGAAAAGTGGGGATACTTTCCACAGCTTTTCCACCTCCTTTTTCTCCTTTAGGCTGGGTCCAAGAGCTTTTGAGAATTTTTAATATCCTTGGGATGGACAAATCAGCCTGGTCCTATTGCTGTGTATCCTGGATGTGTTTCAGGTCTCATTTGGGGTTAAGCAACTATTTAAGACTACCACTCAGATATCTGCCCTGAGGCTGGATAGTCTTGGGTAGCATGGCATGTGGGAGAATATGGGTGGGTATTTAGAGAACTTTTTACCTCCAACAGTTTGGAATTTCACCCCTGAACAACTGCAGGATGCTGATGAAGTGATAGAATATTTGAAGAGAAAATGCTGTGGTTATTCCAGAGAGGTACAACTTACTGCACTGCACTGGGCCTTGGACAGTGTCTACCAATCACTGATTGATGCTATGCAGCACCCTCAGGGAACAGAGAGGGAAAACAGACTGGCGAGTAGGACAGCTAGTCCAGTTCCTGAGACATGCACTGAGACAGGCACTGCAGGTGTTCCAGCCTCTGCACTGTGGCTACTCCAACCCCTGCAGCAGGCTCTACAGCTACTCCAAGCCCTGCAACAAGCACTGCAGCTCAACCAGAAAGCTAGCCTGTGCAAGCATCAGACACCCCTATACAGAAGAAGAAATACACAAATAAATCAGTTTGCTTAGTAAGGAATGATGATGAAACAGGACCGTCATGAGAAATGGAGGAAGAGGCAGAACCAGAGATAATCACCCAGTCCTTATCCCTGCGTGAACTTTGAGATATAGAAAAGGTTTCAGGCACCATCTGGATGAGCACACTGTCATGTGGGTGCTCTGATGCTGGGATAAAGGGCCTGGTCGTTTGGAATTAGTGGGTAGGGAAGCAGAATAGCTGGGATCCCTGTCTGGGGAAGGGGACTTAATTAACAAGGAAACTGGGGAAAAGACACAAGCCCTCACTCTCTGGAGCAAGTCCTGTCATGCATAAGGAAAAGGTGTACTTTCAGTATGTTGCATGTCCTGCAAGCAAGTGGACCACCATGAAGAGAGGGATCCAGTACCTGAGGGAATTAGCCGTGCGGGAGGCAGTTTATTATCACCTGGATAACACACAGTTACCCACAAATCCTGATGAAGTCCAATGCACGTGGCCCATGTGGCAGAAGTTTGTACGGAGCACACCGTCATCAAGTGCCAGTTCATTGGCAGTGATGTGATGGAATGGAAAGATGAAGAAGGACCAATGGTGGATGAGATGGCTCACCAACTCAAGTGATACTAACTCTTTCTTATTCCTTCATCTCAGCTGTGGAGAAAATGTCCTGCAAGGTCCAGCAACTCAAAGAGAATGTATCCTACTCTCCACTTGTATGGACCAGTATCTCAGCTCTTAGCAGTAAGCATCTCTCTGCTTAAGAGACAGAATACAGAGGTTACTCACCACAAGGCACTCTCTAGAAAGGATATTAGGAAGTGGGATGGAAAACCTACCCTGACCCTAGAGGCATGAGTACATGAGTTGCAAGGAAGTACAATCACAAAAGGGAAATCCATGAAAAGCACCTCTCCAGTTTCCAGACAGAGTAGAAGGCCTGATCTTACTTCTGATCCCTTTGAAGAGACTTTTAAGTCATTTTTGCAGAAAGTGAGTAATGGATATTATGATCAGGATGAGGCCCTGCCTACAGCCAGATAAAGGAAACGGTCAACCAGGTTTATTAGACTGTGTGGATTTGATGGCTTGGCACACCAGACCCACAGGAGTATAAGGCTCTAGTAGGCACTGTTGCAGAGTGTATCTAATCCAACAAGCTATAAAGGGACAGAACACATCTGTATTTCTGGAGTGACAGGGGACAGTTGGCTATGTTGGAAGCTGAAGTGAGCGTAACTGGGAATGAATGACAAAAGCACCCCATTATGACTTGCCCAGAGACCCTGTACATCCTTAGCATAGACTGCTTCAGAGAGGGTATTTCCAGGACCCAAAGGGTACCAGTGGCTTTTGGCATAGCTGCCTTGGAGGCAAAGGAAATTAAACAGCTGTTTACCTTGCCTGGTCTTTCAGAGGACTGTTTGTTGTGGGGTTGCTGATGGTTAAAGAACAGCAGATGACAATCACCGCCACAACACTGCACCAGTGATGACATCACACTAGCTGAGACCTTTTGATTCCCGTCCATAAGATGATTCATCAACTGGAGACCCAAGGAGTGATCAGAAAGACTCACTCACCCTTAAATAGTCCTATGTGACCAGTGAGAACACCTAATAGAGAGTGGAGACTAAGAGCAGACTGTCATGGCCTGAATGAACTCACGCCATCACTGAGTGTGATACAATGTTAGTATTTCAATGCAAACTGGAGTCAAAAGCAGCCAAGTGGCGTGCCACAGTTAATATTGCTAATGCCATTTTCTCAATCCCTCTGGCAGCAGAGTGCAGGCCCCAGTTTGCTTTCACTTGTAGGAGGTGCCAAGTACACCCGGAATTGACTGCCAAAGAGGTGGAAACACAGCCCCATTTTTTTCCCCGGCTTGATCCAGACTGCACTGGAACCAGGTGAAGTTCTGGAACACCTGCAATACATTGACAACACCATCATGTGGGGCAACACATCAGAAGTTTTTAAGAAAGAGAATAAAATAGTTCATACCCTTCTAAAAGCCAGTTTTGCCATAAAACAAAGTAAGGTCAAGGGGCCTGCGCAGGAAATCCAGTTTTGAGGAGCACAATGGCAAGATGGACTCCGTCAGATACCAGTGGATGTGATCAACAGAATAACAGCTCTATCTCCACTGACTAGCAAAAAGGAAATGCAAGCTTTCTTTGGCAGTGTATGCTATTGGGGGATGGATATCCCAAATTACAATCTGATTGTAGGCCCTCTATATCAAGTGAGCTGGAAAAAAGTTCTAAATGAGGCCCGGAGCAACGACAACCCTCTAAACAAACTAAATCAGAAATAGTTCATGCAGTAGCCCTGGGGCCAGTCCAGGCAGGACAAGATGTTAAAAATGTGCTTTGCACTTCAGCTGGCACAAATGGTCCTACCTGGAGACTTCCAGAAAGCACCAGGGCATACTTAAGGTCAACCCCTAGGCTTTTGGAGTCAGGTATACAGAGGATCTGAAGCCCACTATGCTCCTACTGAAAAGAGATATCGGCAGCATATTAAGGTGTTCAAACTGCTCTGGAATTGGTTGGTACTGAATCACAGCTCCCCTTGATACCGTGACTGCCAGTGCTGGGCTGGATGTTCAAAGAAAGGATCCCGTCTACATATCCAGCAAATGATGCTACATGGAGTAAATCGATCACACAGTGGGCTTGAATGGGAAACCTCAGTCACCCCAGTCACATCTGGGAGTGATCGTGGACTGGGCAGAAGGCAAAAATTTTGGAATATCACGGGAGGAGGAGGTGACACATGTGGAAAAGGCCCCAACATATAATAAACTATCAGAAAAATTTGAAGAAAAATGCCCTGTTCACTGATGGGTCCTGTTGTATTGTAGGAAAACATTGGAGGTGGAAAGCTTCTGTGAGGAGTCCCACATGACAAGTTGCAGAAGCTACTGAAGGACAAGATGAATTGAGGTGCAAGCTATACAGTTGGCCTTAGACGTTGTTAAATGAGAAGAATAGCCAGTACTTTATAATGATTCATGGATGATGGTAAATACTCTGTGGGAGCATTTCCATGGCAGTGGAAGGAGTGCAAATAGCAGCACAGAGACAGACCCATTTGTGCTGCTGAACCTTGGCAAGATATTGCTACTCAAATAGAGAGTCTAGTTGTAAATCAACATCACCTAGATGCCCACGTACTCAAGAGTTGGACCACTAAGGAACATCAAAACAATAAGCAGGTGGATTGGGCTGCTAAGATTGAAGTGACTCAGGTGGATCTGGACTGGCAACAAAAGGGTGAATTATTCTCAGCTCCTAACACCTCAGACCATCAAGGAAAAGATGCAACATATAGCTGGGCTCCTAATTGAGGGATGGGCTTGACCATGGGCACTATTGCACACGTTATCCAGAAATGTGAAACATGCACTGCAGTCAAGCAGGCCAAGCAGTTAAAGCCTCCTTGTTATGGAGGACAATGGCTGAAATATAGCTATGGGGAAGCCTGTCAGATTGATTATATCTCACTCCCACAAACTGGCCAAGGTAAGTGCCATGTGCTTGCAATGGTGGAAGCAACCACCAGATGGTTGGAAACATATCCTGTACCCCATGCCAGCTCCCACAACACTATCCTGGGCCTTCAAAAGCAACTCTGATAGTGACATGGTATCGCAGAGAGAGAGTTGAGTGAGACAATGGGACTCATTTTCAAAACAACCTCATACACATAGGACAAAAAGCATGGCATTGAGTGGGTCTGTCATACGCTTTACCTTGCACCAGCCTCTGGGAAGACTGAAATATGCAGTGGACTTGCTAAAACCTACACTGAGAGCAATGGGTGGGACCTTTAAAACATTGGGATACACATTTAGCAAAAGCTACCTGGTTAGCTAGCTACCAGTTGAGCTGGCCCTACCCTATCAAAATTTCCACATACTGTAGAAGGGGATAAAGTCCCTGTAGTGCACAAGAAATGTATTTTCAGGAAGACAGTCCAGGCTACTGCCACCTCAGGTAAAGGCAAACCCATCCGCAGTATCACTTTCTCTCAAGGACCTGGGTGCACAGGGATGGGGATGTTTAATGTGTAACTCATGGGGTTTTGATTTTGGGTAAGAATAGCCAATGAATCAAATTGTATTATGTTAATTGCCAAATAACCGTGCCATTGTATGTCATCACTATGATAGTTACTATGTGCTGCATCAATGGAACTACTTTAAGAATCACTCAAACTAATGACAGATGGACTTTGATGAAACTGAATATAGTGCAATGGTGATGGGATCAGAACTGGCTTCAGCAACTGGTGCCCAGCAACTCCCTTGATATCAACATCTTCATCTTGGAGACTGTGGGCATGGGCCGCACGAGGTACATCAGCCACAAGCTTCAAATACAGCATGAAATGGTCCAGCAACACTCATCTTCTCACTTGGCCTGAGCAACAGTTATAACAGACAGAGACCAAAGTCATGAATTAAATGAACTCAATGGACATTTTAGAGGGGTGGCCCACAGACTAACATGATATCTACATGTGCATATATATATGAAAAACAGGGAAAAGTGGTGGTGATTAATTGGAAAGTATGAGACCTGGGTATGACATAGATGGTACGGGACAAAGGACGGATAATGTCCTGGTTCCAGCAGGGATAGGGTTAATTTTCAGAAAGACCTTGGATGGGATACAGACAGTTTGACTGACCCAAACTGGTCAGATGGGTATTCAATACCATGTGACATATAGCTGGGGGAGCTGGCAGGGTCAGGTAGAGGAAGTGGGGGGATAGTGGGAGGGAGAGCCACTGGGAGTGGGCTGAGCTTTGGGTTCCAGTTGGTGAGCGGTGGTACATTAATCATGTTTTGTGTGTTTCTGTATCACTGATGTTGCTTTCCTCGCTCTTTTGCTGCTCTGTTAAATTACCTTTATCTCAATCTACGAGTTCTGCCTTTTTCTTCTGATACACTGCTGGGTGTGGGGGTGGGTGAGTGTGTGAACAAAAGACTGTGGTTCTTTGTGGCCAGCTGGGGCTAAACCACAACAGTGTGTCTGATGCAGTTCATAACTATATGGTTTATTATGTTTTGTACACTAAGAGAGGGGAAGTCTGATTCCTGTACTGGAGAGCCTGAACACACAGCTGAGCTTTCCTGAAGGGCTTGTCAGAAGTGCCCTTTAGGAAGGATAACTTCTTAGGCCAGGTGTTGCATTAAAAGGGCCTTTTTGTCCCTGAAAAAGGGCCTTGCCAAGGGCCTTCACTGAAACAGTTCTGTTTCAGAGCCAAGGGCTCTAAAATAGCTTAACATTTGCCTGTTTCAGGGTTCTGCTAAGGACTTTCACTGAGATAGTTTCACAAATTTGAAAAGTGACAGATATAACAGATTCAGAACTGCTGTTAATAAATGCACTAGCTGCAATAGTGCTAATATACTATAATAATGCTAGCAAAATAAATTAATAAATGCTATCACAGGTGTTCTTCACCAAGAGTTGAAGGCCCAATGCTAACCAAGAAGGTGTCCCTGTCTTGGTAGAGGGAGAGGAGCACAGCCTATCAATTGTCTCTTCTAGGTCTCAAGTTTCTTCTCCCTTGGAGACATCTCTCTCTCTTGATACTCTCCTTAATATCCCTCATAGAATCATAGAATGGTTTAAGCTGGAAGGTGTCATGATTCTGGCTGGATTGGCCAATCAGAATGATAGATGGCCCCTCCCCCCTCTTCAAAGACAGGAGAGGAAGAAATAAAAAGATTCATGAGTTTAGAAAAAGCTAAGCTACTTTAATGGAAACATTAATAAATCATGAAATAATAAATAATAAGAAGAAATTAAAATAAAAAAGGGGAAAAAATACACAGTATATACAAACCCATATCAAGCTCCTGAGATTATGATCATGTTTCCAGCACGCACAGTGAAAAGCTTTAGACTGGACTCAGTGATGGACAGGATCTGAATTCCAGATCTGGAATCAGGAACGCATGGATCAGGATCAATGGCAGATGACAGACATGGACATTCTTGGACATCAGCCACTGAGGAAAGACTGTTGATCCTTTGACCCGCAGCTTTTATACTGAGCATGATGGAGATGGGATGGAATACCCTGTTGGTCAGTTTTGGGTCACCTGCCCTGTCTGCTCCTCCCTACACTTGTGACCCTTCGATGCTTTTCTGCTCCTTACCCTCCAATGGGGCAAATAACAGTTACCTGACCTTGGTTGTTATAGCAGTAAACATAAGCAAGAGCCTCTCTGAGTACCATTCCTTGGTATAATCAGGTCTTCTCACTGTGAAAGTGAAGTTTCTGAATAATATGCTGTTAAATTCAGAGTTTAGTTAGTTAGAAGAGACCCAGCTAAAAAGTAAAATTATTGAACAGAAAATTGATTCTGTTTTACCTCAAACCAGGACAGAAGGGGCCTTGAAGATCATCTAGTTCCAACCACTCAGCCATAGACAAGGACACCTCCCACTAGACCATAATATATCATATCATATAGCATATCAGACTGTAATTTATATGCTAACCTTACCTGTTTCCTTGCCTGAGGTGAAGTTTTAGCATGATTTGGGTGGAGATTTGGGTGTTACAGTTATATATGTTTAGTGTGTTGGGTTTTTAGCTCATTATCATACTTAGGGGTGTCAACTTTAATATTAATTTTATGGATAATTTAAGCAATATCCAGAATTGATATTGGTGAAATCTTTGGATTGGGAACAGCAGACTGCCCATAATTTAATCCTGACAGACACAGACAGCAGGAGTTCTGTGAAATCGGGATCAATGACAATACAAATCATTGTGCTAGATGGAAATGACAATACTCTGAAATTTACCCAGCCCATTTATAAGGTGTCTGTAAAATAAGATGTGGCCATGGGAAGCCGGGTGCTACAGGTGACAGCAACTGACAGAGACAAGGAGCCAAACGCCCATCTTTGGTAAATTGTGGGGAACGGGAGAGGTGCCTGAGGACTTGAGGAAAGCAAATGTCACTCCAGTCTTCAAAAAGGGCAAGAAGGAGGACTCGGGTAACTATAGACTGGTCAGCCTCACCTCCATCCCTGGAAAGGTGATGAAACAACTTATCCTTGGTGCTGTCTATAGGCATATCAAGGATAAGAGGGTCATTAGAAGCAGTCAACATGGCTTCACCAAGGGGAAGTCATGCTTAACCAACGTGATAGCCTTTTATGAAGACATAACCAGGTGGATAGATGATGCTAAAGCAGTGGATGTGTTCCATCTTGATTTCAGTAAAGCATATGACACCGTCTTCCACAGTATCCTCACAGCTAAACTGAGGAAGTGTGGCCTGGATTATCAGGTAGTGAGGTGGATTGTGAACTGGCTGAAGGATAGAAGCCATAGAGTTGTGGGCAATGGGACGGAGTCTAGTTGGATGCCTCTGTCTAGAGGAGTATGTATCTACGCCTTGCACTTCATGGGCATCAGCGACGTCCACACCTTCCTGCACTCCTACTTGCATGCAGTCTCACTCACCACTGACTCTTGCAAGAGTCAGCTCCGCTTCTCAGCCGGCAGCTGCTGTGACACCCTGCCCGTCTGCCCGACATCTGAGTCATCAGGTGATTTTGTCCCTGTAGGAGATCATGTGACCAAGAATGATGGTCAGTTTCCTTTCAGGTACATTATATTATTTTAACTTTCTGGTTTTTTACATGGCACTTAGAGTTCTTAAGGTATCCACAGACATTTTAAAGTACATGTTTTGCAGTCCTGTAAGCATTATACAGTGGTCACCAGCTTTTTATTGTCACCTCCTGAGCACGTGCTCAGTCTCCTGTCTCTTTTATGTAGCATGTTCTGTACCTGCTAAGTAGAGCTCGTCTTATTTAGCTGTCTCTAAGGCTGGAAGGCCCTGTTGCATCTCCAGCTGCCCAAGGAAACTTTAGTCCTTAGGTCTTCCTCTGACACGATTTTTTAATGTACTTTTTCATGCCCAGTTCCCAGAATTTCATTGCCATTCCCTGTACTAGCTTACAAATGCTGGTAGAATTGGCCAACCTTGTACCAGAAATTCAGTATCTCCGAAGTCCCACGTTACTTGGAAATCTGCCTTCAACATATGAATTAATCAATCTCACACAATGATATCCAAAGTTCTACAAATAGATTCATATTACATGGTGAAAGTATTCTCTGATATCCCATCAAGTGTTTTCCCACTGCTGGGCTTTGTGATTTAACCTTTCATGTTGGGTTGTATGACACTGATACAGTGATGTCAGGTTTTGAGTGTCAAAAAAGATGGGATCTGGTAGGTCTGGCACGCCTGCTGGGTTTCCCCAATTCCTGGGATTCCTGGCTTTGCTCGTCCGTCAACGACCTCCATTCAGTTGGGAAAGGTAAATGCTAGATCGGGATCTCCCTGATCGAAAATAAAACCACTGTCTACAAGCTGCGTTCATTCCGTCCTGCCCTTTGTCTTACAGTGGGGGGACACATCTTCAACGTCACATTAGAGACCAGTAAGATGATCCTCAGGGCAAGGGGGGGGAGGGGGGTGGAGGGGGTGTTCTTACAGAATACTTGCAAATTTAAGAAATTCTCACAATGGGAATTCCTAGCTGCACCGTTTCGACACAGATACAAGTTTCCTGTTTCGCGCTACTGATAAGGTCCGGACTTTCCACACACCGTGTGAGCGCGATTTAAGGATGGATCACACAGCAGGACCTTGAGGTTGTTGTCCTCTTCTCGGACGCTGCTGTTCCCAGACACGGACTCAGGGTGTCGCTGTTGGCCAAGGAGGAGAAGCGGCTCCACGGCCGCCGCCTCCTCCGCGGCCCCGGCGACCGCGCAGTGCCGCTCCAGGCGGAGCAGAACAGAGAGAAGAAGAGCAGGAACTGCCCGACTCATCCGATCCTCCGACCTTCAACAGGGATTTCATATATTTATTTCACTGAGGTGCTGATTCAGCTGCTCGGAAAACCCAATCTAAAATCGCCTGTAGAATACGCTTCGTCACGGCAGAGAATGAAGGTGCGACCGGTAGCGCAGCGCCGAGCAGCCGCCGGGAGGGTCGCGCTGTTGGCCGTGCTGCTGGGCTTGTGCTGCCGGGCGGCGGCGGAGCGGATCCGCTACACCATCCCCGAGGAGCTGGGCAGAGGGTCGCTGGTGGGGCCGCTGGCGCGGGACTTGGGGCTGAGCCCGGCGGAGCTGCCGGCACGCAAACTGCGTCTAGTGGCTGGTGATGAAAAGCAATACTTCACCCTCGGGGAAGATAATACAAATTTGAGGGTAAACGGGAGGATAGACCGAGAGGAGATCTGCGGGGCCGTATCTCCATGTGTCCTCAGTTTGGAGGCAGTCGTGGAAAATCCTTTCAATATATTTCATGTCAGCGTTACTATCGAGGATATCAATGACAACGCGCCGCAGTTTGACAGAAAATTTCTTGCCATAGAAATGATTGAGTCCACTCCTCCTGGGGTCAGGTTCCCACTGGGCACTGGCAGAGACCCCGACATTGGGGTGAACTCATTACAAAACTACCAACTTACCCCAAACCCGCTCTTCTCTCTTGCAGTGAGGGAGAGTCCTGATGGGACAAAACACGCGGAGCTGGTACTGGAGAAAAGCTTGGACCGAGAAAAACAGATAAATCACTATTTGATACTGACGGCAGTGGACGGCGGGGATCCAGTACGATCCGGGACCGCCCAGATTAAGATTAATGTGACCGACGCAAATGATAACCCACCAGTATTCACCAAAGAAATCTACAAGGTTCAACTATTGGAAAATCTGCCAGAGGGCTCCGTAGCTTTTCAGGTGAAAGCTACTGACGGTGACGAAGGCATAAATGCGGAAATTACCTACTCATTCAGTGACATTACAAGCAGTGCTCGCCAGCTTTTCACTTTGGACTCCAAGACAGGGGCCGTGAAGATAATAGGCCCCTTAGACTATGAAGAAATGAAATATTATGAAGTGAGTGTTGAAGGAAAGGACGGGGGCGGAATGAGTGCATACACCAAAGTGCACATAGACATTCTAGATGTCAATGACAACGCGCCAGCCCTTTCCCTCCTGCCTATCCTGAACCCGATACCCGAAGACTCGGTCCCAACTACAGTTGTAGCTGTGGTCAATGTCCGTGACAGAGACTCGGGGCATAATGGAGAAGTGAGCTGCAACATCGACGGCGACTTGCCTTTCAGACTAGAACAGTCATCAGTGAATACCTATAAACTAATAATAGCCAGTGCCCTGGACAGGGAAAAAGTAGCCGCTTACAATATAACCATCACTGCCAAGGACCGTGGCAGCCCGTCGCTGCGGAGCCGCGCGTCGCTGGTGCTGGAGGTGTCGGACGTGAACGACAACGCGCCGGTGTTCGAGGAGGCGTCCTACAGCGCCTACGTGGCGGAGAACAACGCGGCGGGCGCGGAGGTGGTGCGCGTGCAGGCGCGGGACGCGGACGCGGGCGCCAACGGTCGCGTGAGCTACTGGCTGGCGGGCGGCAGGGCGGGCGCGGCGGGTGCGGGCGCGCCGTACGTGTCGGTGGAGGCGCGGAGCGGCGCGGTGTACGCGCAGCGGTCCTTCGACTACGAGCAGTGCCGCGAGTTCGCGGTGGCGGTGCGGGCGCAGGACGGCGGGGCGCCGGCGCGGAGCTCCACGGCCACGGTGCGCGTCTTCGTGCTGGACCGCAACGACAACGCGCCGCGGGTGCTGTGGCCGGCGCCGGGAGCTCCGGCAGCCCCGGGAGACCCGTCAGCCCCGGCGTCGATGCCGTTCGAGGTGGTGCCGCGTTCGGCCGAAGCCGGGTACCTGGTGGCCAAGGTGGTGGCGGTGGACGCGGACGCGGGTCGCAACGCGTGGCTGTCGTACGAGCTGGTGCCGGCGGCGCCGGAGCCGGCGCTGTTCCGCGTGGGGCTGCACAGCGGCGAGGTGCGGACGGCGCGGGCCGTGTCGGAGAGGGACGCGTCGAAGCAGCGCGTGGTGGCCGTGGTGAAGGACCACGGGCAGCCGGCGCTGTCGGCCACGGCCACGCTGCACGTGGTGCTGGCCGAGAGCTTGCAGGAGGCGCTGCCGGAGCTGAGCGAGCGGGCGGCGGGCGCCGACTCGCCGGCCGAGCTGCAGTTCTACCTGGTGCTGGCGCTGGCGCTCCTCTCCGCCCTCTTCCTGCTCAGCGTGGCGCTGGCCGTGCTGGCGCGGCTGCGCCGGGCCGGGCCGCCCGCCGTCCTGCGCTGCCTGGGCGCGCAGCGCTTCTCCGTGGCCGGCGCCGCCTTCCCGGCCGACTTCTGCGAGGGCACCTTGCCCTACTCCTACAACCTGTGCGTGGCGCCGGGACGCCCCGTGGCCGAGGCCGCTTGGCCCTCGCCGCCGCCGCTGCCCATCCTGCCCACGGAGGAGCTGCTGGTCGCGGAGCCCTGCCAGAAGACGAGCAGTGCCGGCGCAGGAGAGCCAGCCGACCTCAACGCCCCACAGGTCTATATGCCCTCCCTCTCTCCCTGTTTTCCCTGAGCTGTGCGGAACCCCTCTCCCTATTGCCCTGGGATTACCCCTCGTGGTGTGGGGTGTGGAGTGACTGACGGTGCATGTGTCTCTCCGAATAAATTAAAGATTCTTCCCTAAGAAACTTCCTGCCTTTCAGAGCAAGCCATCAGGCGTGCACTCCTTGTTTTCCTGGTAGTGGAAAAAAGACAGTGTTGCTCAACTTTGTGAGGAATATTGTTGCAGGATTTGCAAAAAAAGTATTAGTATTGGGACGGGTTAACCTTGTTTGTCTGGACAGTGTTGTTTAGTGTCTCCGTGAGGGAAAGAACAGGGTATCCCTTCCTTCTTCGTTCTTTGGTGATCACAGTTTGAGATTCTGCTGAGAGGTTTTCACTACCACTCTCGAATGATTTATTAATGGTGAACATGCTAAATTAAAGGTTCTGCATGACATAACGGGGAAAATGTAGTAGAAGCTTGGTTTTGAATATTTTTCCCTCATGATCTCTCCTTTCTGAAACCACAGTATTTGGACGTGGTTGATACCTGGATGCAAACCCATTGGTTAAATGCTGTTTCCGAAAGGAAAAGTATGTGTTGTTTCACGAAAAGAGAAGTTTGTTCAGAACAGGTTGTTTCTCTCTAATGCATGTTCTCCCTCTTCCGCTATGTGCCCTCTCATTCGATGGAGGAAGGCTATTGCAGAAATGGCAGCATTAATGGGACATTAATTTTGTCCAAGCATGATCTTTCCGAGTTCCTTGTGCAGTTATTTCTCTTTATTTTTTTCATCCTGCGTGATAATTCTCCCTTTATTACCATTCCCTTTCTTGTGAATTCGCTCTCTCAGCCACGCTTTGCAACAGTCATTGTATCTGCCTGTTTACAAGGGGAAGACTCTACCCATCCTGAGAACATGTGCAAACCGAGAAGAAAATACACAGTATGACAGCAATTAGGGGTTTGAATTAAGTAAATTTGCACGTTTACGAATGATCTCCGCATAGTTTAGGGTGTGCAGCCGTACTTGTCTCACACTGTCCTACAGTATTTGGTTGAAAAGTTGTCCTGCCAGCCGGAAGATTGAAGAAGTAGGTGAATGATTTACTAATAACAATCAATTTATTTTCACTGTGATTTCTGAGAAAATCCAATCCCCTCCCTGGTTGTTTAAACTATGGAATAGTTGGATTATATGTGTTGTGGAGTATTAAAAAAGGAAACTACACGATGAAATACTTCAACTTTCCTTTTCCAGTGTTATCGCTTTCTGCATATGGACCAACATTTTACTGTAATTAAACTTCTCTCATCAAATTCATAAGTCCTGTTGGGAATAGACACAGTTCCGGAAAAAGAGCACACAAGAAGAATTTCTAGCAAATCAGCTCTGCCGTATAGCTGCTTTCCATCCCCCTTTTGCTACAAAATATGCAGAGGAGCAAAGGCAGATGTGTCTGTTATTCTTCGTGCTGTACCCTCAAAGCCATTTTTTCTGCAGTTTGCGGGAGCCGAGCAGAGGATTCTGGCCAGGCTCACTGCAGGTGCTTCCTGCCTCTCTGGTAACTGGAGTACAAAAAGCACGAAGTTACCCAGAGCATGAAACCGGTCTGGGTGAGAGAGATTGATTTTTGAGCAATAAGGAAGCCTCCTCCTGCGCTCTGTTGCCAGGCATGTCTGGGAGAAATTCCAGAGCCTATGGCAGGTGCCTGAGCAACCTCACCTCTTCAGAGGCTGTACGGACGTAGGGGGCTTAGATTGTCTGTTGGTTGATCCCATCTTCTTCAGTCTTTAATTGTTTAATGTCAGTGAGCAGTGGTGATGTGGCTAATTTGAAGTGTGTTCCGTAGGAAATTTAATATTTAAACCACAATTCCTACGGCTTGGGTTAATGAAAACGATACCTCTGCTTCCCCGGGGTGAGGTCTGAACATCACATTTTGTATTTCAGAGTATGGGATAAAACTTGCAATACTCTGCACATCATATTACGAAAAAATATTTTATTTCACATCTATCTCCATTAGAATGTGATTTTTTTTTTTCTCGTGCGGTAGAAATAGCATGAATAATTAAAGAAAAGAATGGCTTAGAGAAAAGTCAGTGTCGGAAATCACCGGTCTCCATTTGAGGAAGCATCTTCATTATTACTTTGTTCTCTTGGTCGGGATGTGGGGGGTTTATGTGGATGTGTGATGCGCTTGTACTTTACAGAAAGGTGGATGAGAACCTCATTCAAGGAAGACTTCTTCCAAAAGTTCTAGAGTTCATGGTGGAAAATGTGCTTTCGGACTAATGGGATAAGGCTTGAAAATTTCTACACGTCATAATAAGAAAATACCATATATCAATACAAAAACACGTTCCCCCGCGTTAAAAAAACATGACGACGGGAAGCCTCTGACTTCCCCCTGGTCATGATCGCCTCAAGGATCAAGAGAGATCGTCTGGAGAAAAGGCACCGGAGGAGGGGACGCGATCTCTCCGTGGCGAATGTCCCGTCGCCGCAAGCTGCCCGTGGGAAAGCTGGTAATGCTTCTTCAATATTAGACTCCCAAATGAAACGTGCCCGTGGCTCAATGAATGTAAAGGAGACAGATTCTTCGTCCCTAGTGATACGAGAGACTACCGTCCCTCTTTTGGGGGAATGCTGCTGCAAAAATGGTATCGGGACTGGGAAGGGTTAACGTTGTGTGTTTGGGGAGTGATAAGCCTCGCCTCTGTAAGGGAATTCCATTCACAGCGGGAATCAAACGGCGTCACTTCTTGGTTCTTCATTGGTCACAGGTTGAGGAAAGAGGTTTTCATTATAACCCTTTAATGAGTTATTAACGGTGAAGGCGGTAAACTAATGATTCTTCAGGACAGAAAATGCAGTGGGGGCCTGGTGTCCAAAGGAAATGTTCGTGTGGTTCCATAAATGGAGAAATTGTACGTTGTTCCACCTCACTGATGCAGATAGTTCTCCCTCTTCTGCTTTCTGTCTTCTCGTCCACTGGAAGAAGGCTGGTGAATTTTATCCAGAATTTATTTATTCGAGTTCCTTGTGCTGATATTTCTCTTTTATTCTGCATAGTGGGTGGTACTGCCTTTTTTTTTTACCCTTTCTTGATCTGTCTTTCATGCACACAGTGATGTGTACAATGAGATCTCAAGAAAACAACAATCAGCCGAGTTTAGTATTGCAGAGCCTGCCTTCTTTTTCACTTCCAAAGAAACGTGTCCGGACCTGGTAGATGACGTTGACAGAGGAACACCAGACCGAGGAATTCGGTCTCAGCAACTTGTTTGAAACACTTGTTGTGTCTCTTGTTTGCAAGCGGAGGCCTCTATTCAGCCTGAGGACATATACAAAGGGAGAGGAAATACACAAACTGACAGTCCAGTCATTAGGCACTAGAATCAAGTCCATGGCCCGCATAGTTTAGGGGGTGCTGCCGTGCTTGTCTTCTGACATCCTACAGTATTTGGTTGAAAAGGTGTCATACCAATGTCAGTGCTCAAGAATGAGATGAACGCTTTACTAGGGCCTTTCACGGAGATTTCTGGAAAACCACAAAGCTCATTCCAGGTCGTTCTAACTATCGAATTACTTGATTAGATATAATCTGGGGTATTAAAAATGGAAACGCCTAAGTCCTTCAACTTTCTTTTCAGTGTTAGCTGTCTCTGTATATGTATCAATATTAGTGTAAATCGTTTTACAAGAGAAGGGCTGTACCCATCCTGAGAACATGCGTAGAACGAGAAGGAAATAATTAATTTAGTTACCTTCGTTTAGGAAATTCGTTTAGTTTGTGCAGAGGTAGTTCTCTCATGTATGCTACAGTATTTGTTGAAGAGCTGTCCTACCAAGACGAAGACTCAAGAACTCTACCATTAACAATTAATTTATTTCACAATGATTTCTGAAAAAAACCTTAAGTTCCTGCGTCTTGGGATATGAGTCCCTGATTCTCAGGTCGCGGTCGATGTTAATACCAGGTTTTCTAAAGACAGAGCGTATTATCTTTTGCTGTCTTTGTACCAGTAAGCAAGGATGACTACTCAAACAATTTCTGATGGGAACTGTGCTTTGGGACAAATGGGATAAGTCCCGTAATATTCTTCAGGTCATAAAGCGGGAAGATATTTTACTGTAAACCTATGGCCATTAGCAAATAATTTTTTTCTTCTGCGGTAGAAATAACGGACATCCTTAAAGAAAAGAACGGCTTCGGGAAAAGCTAATGCAGGGAATGAGTGGCCTCAAGTTGGGGGAGGGTCGTCGTTGCTGCTTTGTTCCCTTGGTCGGTATGTGGGGTATTAATGTGGCTGGGTGACACGCTTCTGATATGCAGAAAGAGTGAGAGAAACCTCATTCAAATACGAATGCTAGAAAAAAAGTGTGCAATACTTGATGGGGATATGCTGCCGGACAAAAGGGATAAGGGTGAAGGACTTTGTATATCATATTTTACTTTACATTTATCACCATTACCAATTCGTTTTTCCCGAGCAGAAAAAAAAATACCACGTCGGCAGAAGGCTTGTTTTTTCTCTCCTGGGCCTGTTCCCCTATAGAATATCTGGAGAAAAGACATCGGAGGAGATCCCTGGAGGTCGGGAAGTGAGTGTCCTTAGCCCGCGAGCTGCCCGTGGGCAAGGCGGTCGGGCAGCGCTGGGCAGCGCTCGGTGGCTGCAGTGCCGGGAGGAGGCTGCGGGCGCCGCTGTTGACCGAGGAGGAGCGAGAGGAAGGAGCGCTGCAGGCAGCCCCGCCCGCTGCGGCCCGGCTCGGTCGCTCTCTCGCTGGCTGGTTGTTCGGGCGAGCGGTTTACGATCGTCCCAGTGGTGCGGAGCCGTGTTGCAGCGAGGCAGAACGGCCGGCGGCAGCGGCCGGGAGCGGCGAGACGGGAGTGGAGCAGAAGCCGAAGCCGAAGCCGGATCGGGAGGAAGACCAGCGGGCGGCGGTGTTGCGGTACGGGCGGTGGCGCGGCGGAGATGTGCGGGGCCGGGAGGCGGTGGGTCCTTCGGGAGCGAGCCCTGCTGTGGTGCGTCCTGGTGGCGGCGTGGGAGGCGGCGTGGGGGCAGCTGCGCTACTCGATTCCCGAGGAGCTGCCGAAGGGCTCGTTCGTGGGAGATGTGGCCAAGGACCTGGCGATCGAGCTGACGGCCATCCACGACCGCCGCGTCCGCCTCATGGACAAAGGTAGGGGGCAGTACTTCTCCCTTCACGGGAAGACGGGACATTTAGTGACAGCAGTGAGGATTGACAGAGAGCAGCTGTGCGAGAGTGTGCAGCGATGCGTGCTGCGCTGTGAGGTGGTCAAGGATGACGAAATAAAAGTTTACGAAATCGAAGTGGAAATCACAGACATTAACGACAACGCCCCAAGTTTTCGAGAGGCAGAAACGGAGCTGATTATGAGCGAGACGACAGCCCCGGGTTCACGGTTTCCTCTGCGGGACGGGCAGGATCCGGACGTGGGACGGAATTCCCTGCAGAGCTACGAATTGAGCGGCGACGAGCACTTCTCGCTGGCCGTGCAGGCTGGTCCCGGCGGGAAGAAGCGTCCGGAGCTGGTGCTGGCGAAGGCGCTGGACCGGGAGGAGACGGCGTTTCACGAGTTGGTGCTGAGGGCGAGCGACGGTGGCGAACCGCCACGGACGGGCACGGCGCGCATCCGTGTGTCGGTGCTGGACGCCAACGACAACGCGCCAGTGTTCAGCCAGGAGGAGTACACGGTGCGTGTGCCGGAGGACGTGCCCGAGGGCTCCATCCTGCTCACCGTCACGGCCATCGACGCTGACGAGGGTATGAACAGCTACGTGAAATATTCTTTGAAAAAAGCGACAGACCTTGCATCAGAGATTTTCCACCTCGACTTTAAAACGGGAGCGATCAGTCTGTTACGAAGCTTGGACTTCGAGGAAGGCGACTCATACGAACTGGAGGTGCAGGGACGTGACGTAGGGGGACTTTTCAATACGGCGAAAGTCATAATCACCGTGACAGACGTCAACGACAATGTGCCCGAACTGACAGTTTCGTCGGCGCTAAACGAGATCTCTGAGGACGCCCCGCCCGGGACGGTGGTGGCCCTGCTGCACGTGCAGGACCGGGACTCGGGGGCCTACGGGCAGGTGTGCTGCTCGCTTGACGGGGGAGTCCCGTTCCGTCTGGAGAAGTCATTCGAGGACTATTACCGCGTGGTGACATCGAGAGAGCTGGACCGTGAGGAGGTGTCGGAGTACAACGTGACAGTGCGAGCGGTGGACGGCGGGTCGCCGCCGCTGCGGAGCAGCGCGGTGGTGGCGCTGCGGGTGCTGGACGTGAACGACAACGCGCCGGTGTTCGCGGAGGAGCGGTACAGCGCGCGGGTGCCCGAGAACAACGCGGCGGGCGCGCTGTTGCTGAGGGTGCGGGCGTCGGACGCGGACTGGGGCGCGAACGCGCGCGTGCGGTACCGGCTGTGGGAGGGGCGGGTGCGGGGCGCGCCGCTGTCGTCGTACGTGTCGGTGCAGGCGGAGACGGGCGCGCTGTACGCGCTGCGCTCCTTCGACTACGAGGAGGTGCGCGAGGTGGGGCTGTGGGTGCGGGCGGAGGACGGCGGCGAGCCGGCGCTGAGCAGCAACGTGTCGGTGCGGCTGGAGATCGTGGACGAGAACGACAACGCGCCGCAGGTGCTGTACCCGCCGCCGCCGCCGTCGTCGCCGGGCTCGTCGCCGGGCTCGCAGTCGTGGTCGGGGTGGTGGCCGGGCGTGGAGCTGTGGCCGCGGTCGGCGGAGCCCGGGTCGCTGGTGGCCAAGGTGGTGGCGGTGGACGCGGACGCGGGTCAGAACGCGTGGCTGTCGTACGAGCTGGCCAAGGCGACGGAGCCGGGGCTGTTCCGCGTGGGGCTGCACAGCGGCGAGGTGCGGACGGCGCGGTTGCCGCTGGCCCGCGACGCGGCGCGGCAGAGCCTGGTGGTGGTGGTGAAGGACCACGGGCGGCCGGCGCTGTCGGCCACGGCCACGCTGACGGTGGTGCTGGGCGAGAGCGTGGCCGAGCTGCTGGCGGAGCTGGGCAGCGCGGCGGCGGCGGCGGAGGCGGCGGGCGAGGCGGCCGGCAGCCTGACGCGCTGGCTGGTGCTGGCCGTGGCGGCCGTGTCCTGCCTCTTCGTCGCCTTCCTGCTGCTGCTGCTGGCGCTGCGCCTGCGCCGCTGGCGCCGCTCGCAGCTGCTGGCGGCGGGCAGCGGCGCCCTGCGCGGCGTCCCGGCCTCGCACTTCGTGGGCATCGACGGCGTCCGCGCCTTCCTGCACTCCTACTCGCACGAGGTCTCGCTCACCGCCGACTCGCGCAAGAGCCAGCTCCGCTTCTCGGCCGGCAGCTGCTGCGACACCCTGCCGGCCCGCCCGCCGCCCGACGAGCCCGCGCCGCTGCTCGTCCCGCAGCCTGACGGCGCCCGCCGTGACTACCCCGACGCTCCCCCGGTGAGTTCCTCCCACCGCACTTGCTCCGCCACGCTTCCCTCTCCCGCTTCTCTGCCCTTTCCCTCCCGTCTTCTCTGTCCCGCCTCCGGAAGGCTTAGTTACGGGGAAGGAAAAGCTTCGTTGATCAGCGCCGTGTGTGATGGTGCCTCTTGCTCCACGGAGTTGAGCATGAGGTCGTTAGCCAGAGTTGTATTTGCTTTCCGAGACAGGACAATTGGGGCTGCTGTTGTTTTGAGTTTCATTGCAGTGGGGCTTTATGATCTTATGAAGCACCGTATTGTTTCTCATATTGTCCCCTAACATGTGTAATCCTGATTTTCCATTCAGTGTTAGCAGTTTTGCATGGAATGGATGTTTTGCATTATCAGCAAATGGGAGTTTTCCTAGTTGGCAGTGTTCCTGACAGGACCTGTGCTTGAGTGGATGAGCGTGTCTTGAAACAGAACATTAATGGCGTTGTTTATAACTCAGATGCTTCTTTTCAGCCTTTCTGTTTCTCGATGGTTATGTGGTGTGCACAGAATTGTTGTAGTATTCATCCTAGCTTTGATCATTCAAGCTTTGAGGTATTCACTGGGCCTCAACTGACCCCTTTTCGATGCCTATGTGTTGCAAAGATGAAAGAGAGTAGTAGAAATATGTAGTCTAAGTGCCGTAATATAGAAAAGTACGTTGTGTTCCTTTCCTTTCCACAGATATTTACTTCTTGCCTTGCACACTTTAATGATCTGGACCTGGGCCTTTGTATCTGGTAATGTGTGGAAGATCACATTTGTTACATTTACATGACTGTCCCAAAAATGCTTTTCATGTTTTCTGTGCAGCTTTTCTTTCAGTGGAGTCCATCTGCAAATATTGAAGATCAATGACAACGATGTGAGCTGTAAAGGGTTTGAGAAAAGCCTTGGGGGCACTGTGTGTGAGGAGGTAGTGGTGGAAGCAAGGCATGTGTAATTTTTTCTCAGGGTTGATTGCTGGACTACATAAAATGAGACTAAAGGTATATTATTTTTGGATATCACATCACTCAAATTCCAACTGGCCAAAATCAGTTTGCTGCATGATGTTTCCTGTTAATGGCAGTTATTGAGCACAGATGTAGACTTCAGGTTTAAGGTTTGAGCATCATGTACCTTCCAAGTTGCTGATGTACTGCAGCAGGAGTAGGATGATGGTGTCTTTCAGGTGAGAATTTGATAACTGAGTCTGAGAGTTAGAGTTGGTGTGGGATGCAGGAGAATTGGGGCTGCTGTTGTTTTGAATTTTTTGTTCTTATCACGTTCTAGGTAATTTTTCTGTCACATGTGCTTGAGTAGGATGAGACTGTCTTGAAACAGATTGCAAATGGCCCCATCTATAACTCAGCTGCTCCTCCTTCCCTCTCTTTCCAGCCTTCTTGTCTCCATCATAATGGAGTGAGTAAGGAAATGCCTTTGTATTCGTGTATGGTTTTATCTTTGTGCACAGGGCAGAGGAAAGGACGGGGCAACAAATGACCTCTTGGAGAGGGGATTGTCATCTCTCTGCCTGTTGCGAAGATGAAAGCGAATCATTGAAGTTTTGACTATTTGCCAAAGCCTCTGTGTTGCTGTCTTTGAACGGCTACTCATGGGAGATATGCTTTAGGTCGTCTTTTGCTGCCAACTGATTTGAATGGGAGCTGGATGTGTCTTGTCTTGGTAATACATGTTATGGTTAAGAGTCATACAAGGGCGGGAGGGGAGGTGTTCATGGTGTTGGGAGAAATGTAAGGAGAGGGCTTTGGGCCCTTTGTCAATGTTTGCTGGCCCAGCCTCTCCTACAGGATCACGTCCCTTTTACTCTTAGAGTCTTGATGTTTCTTCTATGAAGTAGTGAGCGCCCGATTGTATCTCCCTTCTTAGTATGGAGATGTGAAGATATACATGTGAAAAGTTTGTGGTACAACAGTGTTGTGCATTGAAGAGAAATTATCTGAGTCACTGGGCTTTCATGTCATGTGGTTTCAAACTACATGGCTTAAAGAACACCATGCAAGATTTGAAGGGTTGGAGATGAGACTAACGAGAGCTGTGTGTGAGGGGCAAGAGAGATGTTTTCTCCTTTCCCTGTTCACTGTCCAGTGTATCATGCCATGAGATTCATCTTCCCAAAGAAATGTGGCTAGACACTCTGTGATTTCAGCTGTATTGAGAGCCCCAAGAGGTTCTGCCTAAGGTTTTGGAGGTTGTTAATTCTTAACTATCTCTGAATTATGTACTTGTTTCAAGCACCATAATGGGAGCTTTGGGAAGAGCAAACTCTGTATTTGTTACCTACCAAACACCTGAATTATGTATGTACTGTAACTGCCATCATCTGGAAGAGTATGTTGTGAACCCTTACTTTCTCCAGGTGTTCCCTTTTTGCCTGTTTCTATGATCTGAAGGTGGGTTTTTGTATTGGATACTGTGTGGAAGATCTCACCTGTCTCATGTGTCACCATTTGTCTGACTGTCCCATACATGCCTTCCACGTTTACAGCTGTCAAGAGACAGACTTCCATAGACACGTTTCCTTAAAATGTTAACTGAAAAAATGCTCTTGCTTGTCACATACACATGGTGAGAAGTCAAGTATTATCCATGGAAAGGAGAAGTGGTCTGTACATTGTTCTTTGTCTTGCTACAACTTATGAAGACCAATGAAAATTACGTGAGCTGTGAAAGCTTTGAGGCGAGTCTTGGAGAAACTGTGTGTGAGAAGTTACCAGTAGAGATGAGGCACATGTTTTATTAATTCCTAGGGTTCATTGCTGCCCTACATTAAATGAGTCTGAAGGTGTCAATATGATATTGCACTCCCTAGATTCCAGCTGGCCAAGCTATGGGTTCATTAGTTTGTTTTTCTGTTGCATGCTGTTTCCAATAAAGGGCAATTATTGAGCACAGACATAGAATTTACATCAAGATTTCTAAGTGATGTGTCTTCCAAGGTGCCTATTTGTTGTAGTAGGATGATGGTGTCTTTGAGGAGACACTTTGATGACTGGATCTTCATTGGAGCTTCAAATCACTGATGCCCTTAGCAATGTTGGAGGTCAAGGACAACAGAAAGGGCTTCCTCAAATACACTGCGGATAAAACTAACACTAGAGGCAATGTAGGCCCACTGATGAATGAGGAGGGTGTCCTGGTGACAGAAGATACAGAGAAGGCAGAGATACTGAATGCCACTTTTGTCTTTGTCTATACTGCCGGAGGCTGTCTGGAGGAGCCCCATACCCCTGAGGCCCCAGAATAAGTCAGAATAAAGGAGGCGTTTGCCTCAGTTGATGAGGACTGGGTTAAGGACCAGTTAAGCAAGGTAGACACCCATAAATCCATTGGTCCTGATGGGCTGCACCTGCGGGTGCTGAGAGAGCTGGCAGAAGTCATTGCTAGGCCACTCTCCATCATCTTTGGTAAGTCATGGGGAATGGGAGAGGTGCCTGAGGACTGGAGGAAAGCAAATGTCACTCCAGTCTTCAAAAAGGGCAAGAAGGAGGACTCAGGTAACTATAGACTGGTCAGCCTCACCTCCATTCCTGGAAAGGTGATGAAACAACTTATCCTTGGTGCTGTCTATAGGTATATCAAGGATAAGAGGGTCATTAGAAGCAGTCAACATGGCTTCACCAAGGGGAAGTCATGCTTAACCAACGTGATAGCCTTTTATGAAGACATAACCAGGTGGATAGATGATGCTAAAGCAGTGGATGTGGTTCATCTTGATTTCAGTAAAGCATATGACACCGTCTTCCACAGTATCCTCACAGCTAAACTGAGGAAGTGTGGCCTGGATTATCAGGTAGTGAGGTGGATTGTGAACTGGCTGAAGGATAGAAGCCATAGAGTTGTGGGCAATGGGACGGAGTCTAGTTGGATGCCTCTGTCTAGTGGAGTTCCTCAAGGATCGATGCTGGGACCAGTATTATTCATTATATTCATCAACCACTTGGATGAGGGCATAGAGTGAACTATCAGCAAGTTTGATGATGACACAAAACTGGGAGGAGTGGCTGACATGCCAGAAGGCCATGCTGCCATCCAGAGAGATATGGACGGGCTGGAGAGTTGGGCAGGGAGAAATTTAATGAAATATAACAAGAGCAAGTGTAGAGTCCTACATCTGGGCAAGAAAAACTCCAGGTACCAGTACAAGTTGGGAACTGTACTGTTGGAGAGCAGTGTAGGGGAAAGGGACCTGGGGGTCCTGGTAGACAGCAGGATGACCATGAGCCAGCACTGTGCCCTTGTGGACAAGAAGGCCAATGGCATCCTGGAGTATATTAGAAGGGGTGTGGTCAGTAGGTCAATAGAGGTTCTCCTCCCCCTCTACTCCACCCTGGTGAGGCCACATCTGGAATATTGTGTCCAATTCTGGACCCCTCAGTTCCAGAGGGACAGGGAACTGCTTGAGACAGTCCAGTGCAGAGCTACAAAGATGATTAAAGGAGTGGAGCATCTCCCACACGAGGAAAGGCTGAGGGAGCTGGATCTCTTTATTTTGGAGAAGAGGAGATTGAGGTGTGACCTTGTTAGTGTTTATAAATGCATAAAGGGTGAGTGTCAGGAGGATGGAGCCAGGCTCTTCTCAGTGACAGGCAATGATAGGACAAGGGGCAATGGGTACAAGTTGGAACACAAGAGGTTCCACTGAAATATGAGGAAAAACTTTTTCATGGTGAGGGTAACAGAACACTGGAATGGGCTGCCCAGAGAGGTTGTGGAGTCTCCTTCTCTGGAGATATTCAAAACCCTCCTGGATGCATTCATGTGTGATCTGATCTAGGTGTTCCTGCTCCAGAAGGGGGATTGGAGTAGATGAACTTTCAGGGTCCCTTCCAATCCCTGATATTGTGTGATTCCATGATTAGAGAAATCTCTGTATGTGTTGCCGTTGGTATCCCTTTTCTTACAATGGTGTGTGTCTGCAAAGGCAGCTTTTGTATTGTGTGGTGTTTGGGAACTGTGAAAAACTGTGTCTCTCCAGAGACAGGGGACGTGAAAGTGTTCACAGTGACAGAATTTTAAATATCTAAAAATTTACTTTGTTATAGTTGACACATGAGACCCACAGTTGCGCTTGCAGGCATTTCCCTCTTTTTTTTATTCCAAAGAAATTACCTTGAGGAACTGTGGCTCTTGTCTTTGGTGTAAGCTCCTATGGACTTTTTACCAACTAGATACCCTTCTTGTGTTTCTGCTAGAGTCAATGTGATCTGAAATGTTATATTTGCAGTCTATTGCTTCTCCAGGTTTCTCATTCTTGCCTTGGTTGTCGGGGCCTTGTTGTGTTGTTTGCGGGACTTTATTTATTTTTGTTTTTTCTTTTTGGTATGCCAAGATGTAAAAATGGGCCTTATTTTTGCTGGTAATCTTGAAAACTTTAAAAGATCTCTTGCAATTGTGCTAGAGGAACAGTTTCCATCCATACCTTGTAGGTGTTCAACTGCCCAGACAGACTTTTATAGAGCTCCGTTCCCCTAAGATGTCACTGTATGAAATGCTCTTTCACCTGTGGCTGACATGGTCAACATATTGGATATTGTCTTTAGTGCAAGAAAAGGCTGTGAACACAGAGCAAGGAAGGTGGCAGGCTGGCTCCAAACCATGAAAATAGATGGGTCACTGAAGTTTTAGCTGAGCAATGATTTGATTCCAGGCCTATAGCCAAGGCCTGTGCCATTCATGCTGTGAGCCTGGTTTCCCTGTCCTGAAAGATGATGATTGTCCTCCATTCATATAGTATTTATACAATAAATGTGCATGTAGAGTGATCATGCATGGCTAGAAGGCTCATAATTACTGTGTAAAGCCTCCTTTATCCATCAGTATTTAATTAGAACATTGCAATGGAGATTTTCTTCAGAGATGGAATGGCACTTCCTTTCACATCTTTCTTTCTTGCAAGGTCATGATTAATTTTCCCCATGTCGGTAAAGTACTTCTGCATTGAAGTATTTTTTTAAAATAAATGCCCCTTACAATGTAGTCCTGAGGGATACTTTAGGGTTGCATTTGTACTTGAAACATCAGTGGTTTGCAGATGCTTTGGGGCATCAATTTCAACAGCAGCAGTGGGGACTGAGAAGATTTCATGGTGAGTTTGTGTGACAAGATTTTGTCTTGAATGGTTCCTTGCCTTGATGGGCTGAGTTTTTTCTCTGCTTGGTTTCCTATGAGTGTAGGTTTGGTTTGAAGTAGTGACATATCTTCGTTGAGCCACACACTAATGTGCATTAGTGCCTCTTGCTCATCCTTCCATTCCTGTGTAAAGCAGGAGATGTGAGCTTATACTTGTGTTCTGGTGGTTGTAAAGAGATGACATTAAAGCACAAATTCAGTAGAAGTAACAGCTCTGTTGCACATTACATGTGATAAAGGAGGGGAGGAGATTCACAAGAAGTTGATCATTTGATATTACCCATTATTTGTTGGATGACTGGTCCTCTGTTAAATGTTCAGACATCTAACATTCATGTGCTTTACTCTCCTTCTATTTGCAGGATGTGGGTGAGCAGACAAATATACCTCCTTTTCTGGTATGATCATGGTGCATTATACTCTCATGAGACGTTTCTGCTGATTCTGAGCACCATAAGCAAAGCTGCAGGTTGTTGGAGAGAAGACTTGGGGAAACTCTGTTGGCAAGGGGACCATAGAGGAACTGATGGTAATTTCCTGGCTCGTCCTAAGTTACTCTGTTGGATGCGTGGTTGTGCTACCATGCAATTTCTGTTCCTTCTGCACTATATGTTTGGCCTAAAGAATATTATTGCACCTGATCTGTTAATTTCTGAATGTTTCTCAATCTTGCCTTGCTTGTCATGTTCTACAGACAGTCCTCTGGGTGTCTGATGAAATGGGGAAAGTCAACTCTGCTCTAATTCTTTGAATGCAGGGTCAGTTCCTGCCCGTGCCTCTGAGGTTCGTAGCTGTAAGGAGGAAGGCTTTCATAGGTGTACGTGTGCTCCCAGGGACACATTTGTGTGTAGGGAAAGAAAGCAAACCCATTTCTACTGCTGTCCTCAAAGTGCAGAGTGGCAACCCAGCCCAGCCAAGGTGTCCATGAAAAGAGTAGGGGTTATTGGGAGAACATGTGCAAGGTGTCCCTCACATGGTGTCCCATTCCATGGCTGAGCTGGAGAGATATTTTGAGAGGTCTGAGAGGTGGACTGTTGGATAAGGAAGTGGCTGGATGGCCACATCAGAAGAGTTCTAGTCAATGGTTCAGTGTCCAAATGGGAACCAGTAACATGCAATATTCCTCAAGAATGCACACTGAGACAACACTATTTAGTGTATCTCAGTAATATCTTCATCAATGAGTGTCATGGTTCATCTGGGGTGGACTTGCTGTTC
>VXBJ01005187.1:4055-25357 GCA_013400055.1 Nycticryphes semicollaris
CAGGAGCCGGGTGTTGCTAAGCGTTTCCCGAGGTCTGTCGATGTTGCACTTAAGCAGCGAGGGTCTCCGTGGGTGGTTTTGGGGCAGGTGGTTGGTTTTTTTCAGTGAAGTACTTGAGGTCTGCAGAGATTTCGAAAATTAAGGAAATTCCTGTTTACAGAAAGATTCAACTTTATTTTCATGGGGGATATAAAAAGTGTGTTTCCTAATACACCTTACTGAACTGTATAGCAATGGATAAGCTTTTCAAACTTAAAAAAAAAAAAAAAGCCAGAATCATACCCTTTTAAAAAGATGTGCGTGTATATATATATTTAAAACATAATATGGCTATGTATATTTTCTTGGTATTGATAAAGAACTTTTTTTTAAATACTGTCTTTCTCTAGAGCTTTAATTTGCCATTGAGAGTTAAGACAACTATGTGGGTGCTCTTGCACTTAACACTGCTTCAGTTTTAAAATTGAACCCTGGAGGGAAATGGTTTTTATTGTAAATCTTAAGCAGGATGAAATGCATTGCTGACTCAGTCATATGAAAATACTTTTCTAAACTGTATGCTTCATATTTCTTGTACCAGTGCAAAACTGGGGCATTGATAGTTATTTATTGAAACTTGAACACTTTTGGACGTTGCCTAGACCTTATTTTTCTAGATAACATGTTAGTAGTGAAATGGTTACTGTGGCAAGAAGAGCTTTACTTTTTTTGTCCTTCACTGTGTACATTCCAGTAGAGTTTGCTCTTTCCGTAGTATAGTAACAATTCAGTGCTATACAGAAAAGGGCTCAGATTTGGGGTGGGTTAGTTATAAAGGTGGGAATTCCATTGTACTCTGTTTGAATAAATCACAGAAATATTGTGGAGAAGTAGATTTATTTTTCAGTAGAAATCTGTATCTTGCTCTTGGTCTACTTTGTTTCTGAAGAAACTTTCTGCAATACTGTAGAGACAGAAAGAGTCAGTACTAGAACGTAAAATGTTTTTCTGGTTGGGAAGAATTGGTGTGATTTCTTTGTCAAGATTTTACTAGTAGAAGAGAATTGTGAAGGAACTATTTCCTCTGATTAGACATAATCCTCAATAAGATTTTGAAAGCTTTAGATCCCTTGCTTGGTACTACTGCCTATCTTGCTTCTGCTGCACCTGTGTATTCTAAGCATAGCCGCTAACGCAGCGCTGTTGAGCCCTGTGGCGTGGTGCAGTGGGAAGGGTCTGTCGGAATGTGACAGTCACCCCAAAGGAAGCCCCTCTGTTCAGGGGCTGCAGGCTGAGCCTGCTGTTGGGGGAGGACAGGGCTTCTCCTGAGCAGATCCAGCTGCCAAGCGGGGCCCGCTCCCCTCTTTGAAACTGTGCTAAAAACTCAGAGGCAAAACTTACATGGGGATACGTGTCTGTGCCAGCTGGTGAAAATGGGGGATTGTATGAGGAACCAACAGGGCATAGACATTTTTATGTGTACAAGCCATTGCTCAGATCTGTTATACCCACTCAGGAGTTGTTAAACATCTCTTACTTTTTAAGGCTACACTTGATGCTTTGAAATTCAAGAAGAATGGGATAGACTCACAGTTTTTCTTGCTTTTACTGGGGATACGTGAGTGCTATCTGTTCAGAAAGTTGAGCCGTGATAGTCAAGCATGTGAGTTTTTTCTTTTAGTGCATAGTCATTCCTGGCATACGTGTGAAATGACATGACAATGCATAGTAATTATGTTATTGTAGCTGAGATGCTCTGAGGATATTTCTTTTCTTAATGCATATGCAAATTATGTAGAAGCCATATTAATCATTGTATAACTGTTTAATCATGTCACCAGAGCCTTTTTTGGTGGTTGAAATGATTGCCTATAACAGCACCTTCTGCTGTTAGAAATACTAATGAGCAGATAAAAAACTATTTAGATCTTAACACAGGTTTAAAGACTCCTTAAAGGCATTCTGAACCAGACAGCACACAATCTGTAGCACTGCCTGTTATATAATAACTGGGTGAAAAATAAATGGTTTTTACTATGTGGCAGGCAACGACTACCTGCAAAGATGCTGCAAGACTGGAGCAACTGACAAAGGCTTTCCCTACACACACATACAACATGCTTTCCCTAGTCAGAGAGGTGATGCTGCATGGTAAATGCATTGATGTGATATGTGTAGCTTTACTGTATGCTCAGTGAGATTGCGCTTTTTTAAGGAATCCTGGCAAAATTCATAAAAATTACATGGGTTGACACTGCTGCTTCAGCTCTTGTATTTGCAAATGAGTGTAGGACTAGGTACAGATCTTGTGATAGGACACAGGACAGTGCTAAATGCAGGTTCTTTGCTTATTTTATGATTTCTGATCAGAATAAATTAGCAGCATACAAGGAGAAGTGGGTGACCCATAAGACACAGGAAATCACTGCAATTCCCCTTCCCAGCAAAGGGCAGGGCAATAGTGAGCCATAACTTGGCAGGGTTAAAATGAGCTCACCCTTTCCAGAATGGTAGTGTTAAAGCTGGAAACCACCACACATCACCTGTCTCCCGTTTGAACTTTCTGCAAGAGCAGTCCTGCATCCAACCTCTCAGAGGTCTCATGTGGTAACATCTTTGACAGCCTGCCTTATGTTCTAGCTGACATCTGTTAGGTGGTAGAAGCACTGACAGGCCAGTTTTGTTACCCTGACGACCGGTGAGATGTTACTAGTGAGGCTGGTGGCTCTACTCTCCGTCAGAGGCTACTATTCGGTAGTAGAGTTGTCCAGAAGAAGTATGTTTACTGTAGAGTAGCAGGCTACCTTTCTAAAAGCTTTCTTTTATCTGGCTAAGACATGGTATTCAACACTGACATGACCAAAATCTGAGAATAGTGGAGGGTGATAGTGTTTTTTTCACTATTGATTCTGGTGGAGGTTGCTGCTTCTGTAGCAGAGATATGAGTGGATAGCCTAAGCACCTAACAGTTCAAACCAATGTAACAAGAGTGCTTGCCTGCTGCAGATTTCAGGGTTGATTGTTACTGTCTTCTAAAATGTATCATTACTCTGACTTTTACCCTTGGCAGTGTTCCTAAATCTTTAAATATGGCTTCTTTCTTTTGTCCTGCCTTTTTTTTTTTTTTTTAAACTCAGTTCATTGTAGTATTTCTCATGTCTATTTCTTTTAGGTTTTGATTTTCTGCCTAAAACTTTGGTCACTGTGAGATCCTAAAAGGTAGACGCTGGGTAAAAATTTTCCAGACTGTTTGTATGATTTGCATCAATGTAGCTTCTTTTCGGTAACTTCAGGCGAGTTGGCTGTATAAATGTCACTGTAAAAAAGAAACCCAAACAAACAAACAGCCCCCACCCCCAGTTTATCTTCAGTGGAACCGCAGTGGTTTTTAACATTTTTCTATATCCTTCAAAATTGTACCATGTTTTTTTATACTTGTGCACACTTTTCACTAGTCCTTACAAAGGTTCTCACTGTGTGACTTGATTTGCAGGCTGCCCTCCTGCCCTTCTGATCTGGTTTTGCATTCCAGGTGCAAACCCATGAAAAACAAACATCCTTCTTTGTTTCTTTGCCCTAGGTGTAAGGTCTGTTCTGAAGATTATGCAGTCCCTTCCTTTGTCTGTTTTAACTGGTGGATTGCTCCTGTGCAAGTCTGCATAGCTGCTCATCAGCCAATTTAGAATGCGCTCAAACCCATGTCTTGGTCTAGATGTAAAGTGCCTTCCTTTTTAGGTGCTACAGCAAAATAGTTTGATTCATAAATTACTTTCATTTCTTTGAATTGTTATCAGATGTTTTCTGTCTTGGAGAGTGGGAGGAGGAGAGTTTGTGGTGAGAGAAGTCTTGTTCATTCCTTCCATGAGCAGAGGGAGGAGTTTCCATCAGATCTGCCCCTGCTTGCTGTGAGTACAGGGGAAATACTCTGCTACTACTGATCCAAATGATGCCACTACTAGAAAAGTTGCTTAGTTTACTCCCCAGCATAGAGCAGGTAGTGAAATTTGTCAGTGTCACAAGGTGTCCAGACATGTCTGTGTGGTTGGTGAACGGTAACAACTTTCACTGTGGTTCCAGTTCAAGTCTATTTGTCAGTCTTACGGAGGAATTCCCAAAACAGAAGTACTTTGCATACTTTGAGAAGTGTAGGTGTTTGGGGGTGGTAAGTCCTGAGTACTGGGAGGGGTGATTCTGGTGGTGTGGGTGACTTTTTTGTTATGAGCCTTTGATAGTCTTGCAAGAAGTAAATACGTCAAAGGATTTGGACATTTCACTGCATATCATAAATTACTACTGACTGTCATGCACTGTTCAAAATCAAAGGGTGGCCCTTTGATTCCCAATTCTCCATTATCTTGGTTCAAGCTTATTTCATTAGTGCAGGAAAAGTCATGAGGCATCCTTTTTTCCATCCTTTTTTCTTCATTTTCTTCATTCTGACCAACTGCGTCCATCTCACCTTTGACAAAGGATTCATATCCCAATGTTAAGCCCTGAGGTATTCTGCAGTTTGCAGCTGTTAAAGTGGCAAGTAATTTCTAATCAGTTACACAGCACAATAATACTTTCCCAATTATTGTATAGTGTTGTTCAGTGGTGTCTGAAGTAGAGATGTACGCTATGTCTCAATTACTAGTTGTGCTGAAGATAGTGACTTGGCTGCCATAACCTGAGTCTTGGCCATTTGAATCCAGTAGCTTCTTAGAGTGAATTTCTCTCTGTCTGAAATTAATATGCAAGAAAAAAATCCCATCTACTGATAACATAAGTAATTCTTCAATGCTTTTGCTGTGTCTTTCTTCCTCTGGAGTGTAAGTTAAAAAAGAAAAAGAGATGAGTTACATTATTGCTGAGTTATTCATCATCATCAACATCATTGCTGATGAGTTACAATTGCTGCTGGGTAATTTTGCTATTTCCCTACTTGATTCTCTTAGTTTCTATGTTTAGCAAGGAGGCACACTGGAGTATGGCACATCTGTGTAAATATTTTATTTGTACAAACCCACTTCCATTTTCCAAGTCTTTTGTTTGCAGTTTTACTGTAACCGAGAGCAAGCGTTGAAGAGTTCCTGGGTTGTTTGACGCCCTTCAATTGCTTCATCTGATCAGTATTGTGTGCAGTGAATGTGCATCTTACAGCAGAGGTGGACAGTAAAATCTGTCAGATTTAACATTTCACAAGACCTGTATCAGTAGAAAAAGCCTTGAACAGAAAGCTTTCACCTTGAACAGAAAGCTTTCACAGGAACAATAATGCTGCAAATGTTGACTGATCTTTCTAATGCTACAATTGCTTGCTGTGGGGCTGTATTGGAGTTTACTGTACCTGATGCAGTATGATAAATATTCCTGCAGAATTTAAATTTCTTATAGTGTTGTTAACCTTACTGCACATGGTGAAACTTTACTGTGACCATGTTGGTGAATTCAGTCTGCATTTATGGATACTTATGCCATTGCAGTGCATGATGGGAGACAAAAAGATGTTACTAATTCCCAGTTAGTTCTGTCCTGTGTTTCAAAGATCTCTTTCTTTTTTTCCTGCCTATGAAGTTGTTTGCAGTCGTTTGTGTTGTGAAACTTCTCTCCTTACAATGGGTGGTAGTAACTCAGAGGCAGGACAGAAGCAACTTTTGTGCAAAGTAGTTGTGTGTGACAAAATAAATGTAGGTTTATGAAAAATATAGCAATGGGGAATGCATGGTGGAAAATTTGCTGTGTCCGTGTGCTGCAAAGAGAGTCTAGAAATGTGTACACCTAATTCATAACACGGGTGGATTTCTGAGACAGCATCCTGTAACTTACTACGGGCACTGATCCTTCCTGCTTGCTTTGGTCTGGAAGCACTTTTCACAAGTTACTGAATACCAGAAGGTCTCCTTCCTCCATCAGCATAATCACAAAGTGGATCTCTACTTGGACGTTGAAACAGTCCACTGCATGTAGGTCAATCAGAATGCAGTGCTCTAGCTGTCTTCACAGGGTCCGGCTGAGGAAACAGTGGTGGGGAGAGGAAGGAAACCATTCTAGGATCTTCATACCAACGCTGTGCTTTGAAATGCAATTTTCTGTTGAGTAGTCTTGACAAAAGTGAGGTAGTACTACTGAATTTTGGTCAAGTGTCTGCTGGGAACAGTAGTTCTTGTGCTGGAGTTCTGGTTTGAATGTTATCCTCTCAACTCAGTGCCAGCAATATGGGAAAAGCCACAATATCTAAACTTTATAAAAAATTCTTCTGAAGCACACAGATAAGTGCAAACACATGTCAAGGTGTTGTGCACAGACACTAGTATGCACACAGAAGGGCACAGTAAAATGGAGGAACTGTGATTTTCCTAGCTGCAGTGGTACACAATGGGTCATCCTCATATCCTTTGCTATGGTTGAGTTCTCCCAGAAGAAAACTAAGCTACAATTCTGTGGGTGATTGCAAGGTGATTTTTCAGACTTCCAGTCAAATTGGAGGACTGGAAAATCCTGCAATGCTAAATTGACACAAAGAGATAATTTATTTTAAAGTCACATTTAGTCTTAATGTAATGTGAAGTGCTGCAGTTCATATGTAGTAATTTACTGAAAGTGAAGGGAAGATTATTATAAATAATGTTTGCAAGGGAGTCACCCTAAATAATTACTTGTCTGCTGCTAGCTTTCTAAAGGTCTGTATTTGTAGTGTAGCTAGCTGTAAATTGAGCTTGGCTCTGAATTTCTAGTACTAGTAACATGGTCCTGCAATAGTTTAAGGAGTGCGTGTGCTGGCTAAATGGCTTTTCTGGAGGAATTATGATTGCTGTAGGGATGCTTTGGAGTGATGCTTGACTATGAAGCCTTGCTAATACATGGAGATAATAGATATGACCAGTTCACTGTGCACTAATACACCGCTGGATTCTGATATTTAGAATGCTGCTGATAAGATTTACTTCTATTGTTAAGTAGCAGGTTAGGAGTTAGTTAACTGTAAGCCACCTAAATAAGGAGACCAGTAACAGACCCTCCAGGAAAAAAACAAACCTTTGGTTGCAGTTTTTGTTTGGTTTGGTTTTGGTTTTGCAGGTTTGATTACTTTTCTAAAGTCCTAGTTCACTTTTCCCTTGAAATCTGTTTAAATTTGAAAATCTTTCTGCTAAGCACCTTCAAGCATGTCTTGCAAATGTTCTATTACAATCAGTGAGACTGTGGTATTCTATCATAGACAGAGAAAGCTGAAGCTGTTAAAAGTCAGGATACTCCCTGCAACCTTGTTCTCAGACCATGGACTGAACAGATGAAAAATCATAAACAGTAGCTTGAACTCTGGAGAACTGTTTGATACCATTTTCTTGTCACTTCCAGAAAGCTTCCCACCGTCCTGAGGGATGTGTGGCCCTCCTGCTTGACATGGAAAATTGACCTTTAAGAGTGAACCCTCTTTACAAAAAAGGCTTATAAAGATAGTCTTATGGTTCATGCTGAATCTTTTAAAGGATAACACGTTGAGCTTGAGAACATTTCCTACACCTCTCTTTTATAAATCTCCAGATTCCCTTGTAATGCAGGACCAAGCAACATGGTGGCATAGAATAAAGTCCATTAGGACTGTTCCAGAGAGCATATTTAGGACACCCTCCTTCCTATTACCTGGTAACTGCTAGGGAAAGATACCAGTAGAAGCTACTGTCATAAAACTTACCCTTCTTAATAAATAAAGCCAGAGTTTAACTCTTGTCTTTTCCAGCTTTTACCATTCTGTCTTTTAATATCCTTCATGGGATGGTGATAGAAATAGTGGGAATGTACTGACTACTGGGGAGTTAAATAATCTTGTTATACATAATATGTCACATAAGCTATGGCCATAAGTAGCTAGGACACCTATTCTATTTACAGTCTGCAACATGACACCTTCAGAACAGAGATTTCTAAAACACTGCCTAAGCATCATTACCAGTCCAAACCATTTTGTGCTGGTTTTTAAAATGCTACTGTAAATCCATACAATGTTTGAAAATCGTTCTGGGGACAATGCAACTGAAATCACAGCACAAGCTGGTATGTCTGTGGTATCTCTATGGTATGATACCAGTTTCCCAGCTGGCTAAAATTGTACAATAAAGTCCACTTTTTTATTCCTTTCCATATGATAATAGAGATAACAGTTGAAGGAACCAGCAACAGTAAGAAAAAATAAAGAATCCAAGGAAGAAGTCAAATCTATCTCTTGATACAATATTTAATGGTAATATTTATTGTATGTTTAAGTGAGAGAGAATTAAGATTGCTCTTCATAATGCTTTTTAGCTTATTTTCTCTTCTAAACTCTTTTTTGGAAACCGTGCTCCTCCCTATTTGGCCTGATGACTGGTAATTTCACACTTACCCTTATTTATTTAAAGCCATGGCAACCACCATACTGAAATGTCATCAAAGTGAAGTCAAGGTCTGAATGCTAACTGATGATGTAGAAGTCTGCTCTCTAATAAAATGCGGCCTGTGAGGGACAAGCCCCAAAAGACAGCTACACCCTCTCTTCAAGCATTTGCCCTAATTTCAAGTCTTTCCCATGTGGTGTTGCTCAACGTGTAGCAAAACAAGTTCTTGTGAACCCCTTGAGCATTCCTCCACATGTAATAGATTAGATACTCAGGTTTCACTAATTTCGCCCCCAGAAGAAAAAAACAAAAGATGCAACACAAGCAAATCTTGGAGAATTGCTTTGCTTTGTTTTGTTGCAAAGCACTATTTGTTAATTACAGACACACTTAGCACAGTTCTAATATGCAAGCCATCCATGTAAACACTTAACTTGCACAGATGATTTTGCTTTGGTTGCTTAGCTACTCTGTAGAGGACTTTGTAGAGTCCCTTTGTAAAGGGAAGAGAATGAGTGTTGCAATATAGTATTGTGCAATTCCTGGCTTTAAGCAGAAAATGATGAGCAAGTCTGCATAGGCCTCTCACCCACCAAAATTTGCCCGCTGATTCTTATCACTCCCTCTCTTCTTAATTAGGAATGGGTCTACTGGCTTCTTAAGGTCAGAAGGAGAGAAGTGTAGAGATCTTAAGAGAGGGCGGTACCCTGCCAGTTGTGCTGTGAAAGGCCCTGAGGCTCCTGGGCCTGAAAACTCATGTTAATCTGCTAGATTACTTATAGTTTATGATGTCTCAAGGTAATCCGTAGGCTCTATATGCAAGGTTTTACCAGGAAAGGCAGCCAGGTCTGTATTACTGAATAAGTCTCGCTGGTGAAGTAGCTCTAGGGCTTTCCATGTTTTTCAGTCTGTAGAATCGTAGGACATTATTCCTGGGCAGTTTCTCTTTCCTGGTGTGTTTCATCTGAGGCTGGCTTGCTCTTCCCACAGCTTCTGGCTAGACTGAAAGTCTTTCTGAGGTTTAAGAGACCATACATGTGCCCTTGCTGTGTGATGTTCATGATTGCTAATGTTGTAGCACTCAGACCCCCTGAGAAAGAAGTAGGTCCAGATAGGTGCAGACTGGGAGAGATGAAGTCTTATCATTCTTTGAGCCATATATCTTTGCATCTATTGAACAGAGCAACAGGAACTAACTCCCATCAGCTAAAAAGGAGAGAGCTCTTGGGCACTAGAACCCAGCTTTCAAAGCACTCAGTTGTTTCTCCTGCCTCCTTCTTGCTGAACTTCTGCAATGCAGAAAATGCTTAATGCCCTGCAGTATCTTAAGCCTTGCAATGTTGTGGGCTGCGGCTGCTGCTAGGATCGTGCAAATCTGGTGGTCCTCATTGGGCTTACAGTTGTGCCACACGCTGATCAACAGACCAAAGGGATCCCCTGAAAAGGAGCAGTAGCCCCTCCCTGCTGGGTAGCCACCAGCATCCCCAAGCTCTCTTTCTGTTCAAAAGCAGAAGCGTGAGGAAACAGCCACTTCCTACAGCTCTGAAAGCCAAACTGGCTCTTTCCAGACCTTCAGGCATGTCACTGAAACTTTCTTGTTCAGGATAGCTGTTCAAAACGAAAGGTGGAGACAAAGCAGTTCAGATTTGGCTTTGCTCTTTGAGCAGCTTATGTGCTACTAGTTGGTGGGTGGTTGTCTGCCTACATCCTTTCCTGGGTTCTTGTAAGTTGGGTTTACATGTACCTTCTTATTCTGCCTTATTAGATTAGCTGGCACAGAGCAAGCCTCTGAGAAACCCTTTCAAAATCTCTGCTTTGGGAAGAATTTTTTTAAACTTACTGTATTTGAATAGATTAAAAAAAACAAACCAAACAAAAAACCAAAAAAAAAAATTACTTTGTATGGATATAGAAATACTTCCCCCTTTTTTTTACCTGATTATTTTTGGGAACAATTCAAACAGGTGTGCTGGCAAGGATGTTGCATACAGATGGAGGTAATAATAATGAAACAAAATTCAGTAGCTACTAATTTGCTGGATTTGGTCAGGAGAGGTTTATCAAGGACATTTCTGACAGCTTTTTTTCTGATGCGATGATATTCTTTTAATGTAAACAGAAGCTACAGGGCTTAATAATAAACAACTGAGGATTATGTCCATTGTAATTTTTTAATGTTACTTTTACAAACTAGTATTATATTCAAAATACTTATTTCTGAGACAAAGTGGACAATATTAGTTGGCATCTTGCACTTGATTAAATGTAAAACATTTTCTTAACTTTTAGTGATGTGTTTAAAAGAATACTGTAACTTACTGAATATACAACAGTGATAACTGTGTTTACAATAATTGTCCAATTCCTACTGTTCAGTGGTAGCCAACTGTTTAAGAATTAAAAGTAAGGCATACTGTCATTGGCAATCTTGGAAAAATTAACTCAATGCTGCTACCACGAAATAACGTGGGATGGATACCATCGGTTTAAATGGCAGCAGAACTGTATTTCAAGCCTCTGTCTTAAGTACTTACAACTAAAAGGCGACTTGCCTTTTGCTCATTTATGTATCCCTTTGTGTAGTACATCAGTTAGAAATCTGTTAATGATTGATTTGTAACACTAGGACCTTTATGGAGATCGCAGTGAATCTTTTGTTTGTTTTTGTTTGTTTCTGAACAGACACTTAGACATTTTGGAATGTATAACAATGATCCTTGTGCTGGAATTGTTTACATGCAAAAAGGTATTTATGATTTTTTGCAAACTGCAATGTGCAATTTTGTACATGTGTTTTAAACTAAAGAGTTTATAAGGAAGATATTGTATGTACAGTACTTGGACATGAGTATTATTTCTTTGATATAAATATCTAGAAGAAAATTAAAACTGCTTTATATTCATATTTTTGGCTGTGTCTTCATTATTTCAGCAAGAAATTGAAAAGTTAGCCTAAGGCACAGTTGTCATTTTATTGGAAAATCCAAGAAGAATTTGCTGATCTGGGCTTTTTAAAAAATATTTTTAATAATGTTTCATACGCTGCTTCTTTCAATTGTATCAATATTTTGAAGTGTGAGGAATGAAAAATTTCTTCTTCTAAAAATGCTGTTCTTCGGGATAACTTCCCTATATGCTAGAGCAGATGCAACTCAACAAGTAAACTTTTATAAAGACTAAAAGAGGTGAAGAGAAAGTCCAGCTCTGGTGACATCAGATTTCAGGCCATTACTAAGGAAAACAGACTGGAGTCATCAGCACTGTGGGATGGGGCTCCAGTTGCCCATGTCTTCACGTTTCTGTTTCAGTAGGAGTGGTGTTAAAACCTTTTTGCCATTTAAACTGTTATGAAGCCACATCTGGAGCAAATCTGTTGAATAAGTCAACTATTTTTCTTTCTATTTGACCACAATCGTTCTTACGCCTGTTTTTGCATCGAGACATATTCCCAAAGGAGAGCTACTCAGTAAACACCACCACGTGCTAAAAACATTTCTGAAGGCCCAGTTAAGAAGCTCCCCTGCTCTGGCAAGGCAGCCCTGCCTTTCAGATACATCCTTCCAAACTGAGTGACAAGGGGAAGGACTGAGTGCCAAGCCCCACCAAGAATGCTCCAAGGATGCCAAGTTTAAGCAAGAGCTGAGACATGCGGCAGTGCTGGTAGTATTTGGTTACGCCAGCTCACACCCAAGCACACAGCTGGACTCTGCTTTGTTCTCCAGGGCTGCATGGGTTCCAGACCTGACACTGAATCAGTGGTAGAGGGACTAGTTTATTCTGGTTTAAGGTGTGAGTACTAAGATTTCAGAAGAATGCAAAAATTTGAGAGAGGAAAAAAATGGAAGCTGCAAGCGCACTGTTGGCATTTATGGGTCCTGATCATGTAATAAGTCTGGTGTGGGATTAGCCTGACTTCTAAATGTGAACCATGCCTCCTTCAGCGTTCTGGGAGTTGCTTAATGCTTTTTAATCTCCACGTCATGCATGACTGCAGGCTGTGTTTCACACATGCTAGGCAGACCACTCCTTTCAGATTTCCACTCTGGTCTAACACAGACTGCTTCCTGGGACAGTCTGCAGCTCTCTTGCAAAAGTCTTGATGCTTTCCAACTTAAATACAGAGGGGAGGCAGAACACCAAGATGGTGAGAACCTTTAATGCTTTGATAGATGCTTGAGGATATTGTTGCTAAATTTGGATGTCTATCTGAGCTTCAGAGCCTAGTTCCATAGAAAAGTGTTTTGAATACAGGGTATAGGTAGTGATCTACTTGTTCTGTTTCAGCTTTCAGTTCTTCTGGCCTTGAGTGTCTCAGTGGTGCCTTCAGAAGTCCTCAGGGAGGAGACAATTCAGACTGATTATGCTATATTACCGATAGGGTGTGGAGTAAAAGCTGGGTGCTTTGCATTGGTTGAATAGCCTGCAGAATTGTGTTAATTTTTTTGCTTCTGAGCGGGACACAGCCCTTGCATGGCTTCCAAAACCAGCATTCTAGGGTACTAATTCAACAAGTCATCACTTATTCGTGGGCACTGCCCATCTTCTAGACTAAGTGAGGCAAAGACCAATGGTGCTTTTGCAGCCCACTATTTCTTTTCTTTCAAGTCTGGGTGACTCAGGTTCTGGCATACGCCCCTTAGGCAATTGCATCAGTTGCCAGAAGTCAAATAGCAAGTGGCACACAAAAGCTGTGAACTTTTTTCACTTGTTCTCATGTGGGCTGGTTACTTTCTCTTTCACCTGCATCTGGCTGCCCTAAAGTAATTTTTCGAAGTTTTCCCTTTTTCTGGTGTGGCATAGCAATGTGCAAGACAGGACAATTTCTGTTGGGTTTCCCCCTACCAACTGTAAATGTGGTCAGGAAGTGTAAATGACAAGATTTCAGCACATTTGGGCAGATGTCTCATCATCTGAGCCATCGTGCCAAATTCAAAATATGTGCCTTTGTCATTTTTGTGGCAGTTCCCAAATGTCAGTTTCAGAAAGACCCTGCTGCATGGGAGGTGGGGAGCTGAAGACTGTAACCAAGGAGTGTGTCAGTTCAGAGAGGAGGTTAGATGGATGGAAGTCGTCCTTACTGTCAGCTTGTGGTCTGCATATCAGACAGTGCTGGAGGCCTGATTCCTTAGAGTCCAAGTTGCAAAGGCCAGTCACAGCTCCCTACATACATGTCATGTCCCATGATTTGACTGCTATGGGTAATACATCTTAATAATTGAGTATTGGAGGGTATCTCAAAACTCATTCAACAGAAATAAAGTAACGTGGACCAGGAGGCACAGGAGAAGACAAATTGGGCAGCCAAGTCACATTTAGTTCTCACCATCTCCTTGCAGCTTTTACTAATGTCTGAACACAACACAGCCACTTTCTGAGCCATAGTGTTATATTGAATAGTCTCCTGTTCTGTTCAGACCTAGCATCAACACCACACTACCTAAGCTAAATAAACCTAGGATTAAATGTCCATCCTTTGCTCATCTTGTTGTGGGGTTTCGGTTTTGGTTTTGTTTAGTCAAGAAAGTTTTCTTCCTTTGGACTTGGTAGAGCAGTGTCTTTGCAGTTTCTATAGGGAGCTTGCTCCTGGTGACTGGCAGAGGACAGCAAACGACCCAGTTGTCCGTGGCCCTAGAGATGTGAGACAACTGAAAGGAGTATGAAACGGGTGTTAATTGCAACCATTGCGTATGCTTAGCAGCCTCAGTGAAGGGCCTCAAGCAAATCTGACCCCTGAAGAACGTTTCCAGCTACTCATGGCCTGTGCTCTGCAGTGGAATAGCTGTGTCCCTGCATTACGCTATTTCTCAGCAAACAGCTGGATTTCCTGATGCTCTGCAAGTCCCGATGCTTATACAGAGTTGCAGCAAGAAACTCATGTCCTTCCTCTCCACCCCGTTCCCATCCCTTCTCTATGCCTTAGCTTTCCTTTGGTACCTCCCACTCACTGCTTTTCTCTAACCCTGATGCTGTGTCTCCATCTGCTCCCTCTGGCTGCAGTTGGCAGCCTCCCCAGCTCCCCTCCCTCTCTCCTTGCATTTCTTGCCCAGGTGTGTGGGGGTACTTTTCTGCTCTGCAGCGCACTGAATACAGCCCCTGAAGAGAGAAGGGCAGGGAGAGTGCATACTGGCAGGAGTGTTCCCCTCCACAGTTTCGTCTCTTGGCATACAAAAGAGGAAAATCTCAGTTCAATGAACTAGTAAACTGACGAACCATCACAACTGTAGAGGAGAGGCACTGCCTGACAAGTGAGATCTGGGTGCACACAGGGTCAGATGGCCTTGCTGTCCCATGTTGGTCAGGACCAGGGTAAAGCCACGGTGACAATGTGACCCTAAAAACTGGCTGGGCTTTGCAGATGGCCCCTTGGCTCCAAGGAAATCTTGGACCTCATTTCTCTGTAGGGCTTGTGTTTAGCATGCTTAAATGGGGGAGAAAATGAAGGAAAATCCCAGTGAGAAAATTATAGAAAACTGAGACTAATGTAAATATTTTGGGGTTAAAACATCAGCATGGGGATTCTCGTAGTTATTCCCCAAAACATGCTTTAGAAAATTGGCAGCTTGAGGTAATTAAGAAAACAATACAGAGGTGTTAGATGATTTCTGCTGTTTTGCCACAGGGCAAGGCTCTCCTTGTGTTTGCAGTCAGATATTAAGTAAGAATTGACAGGGGGTGGTGGGGATGGGCGGACAGAATGTATTCAAGCCTTTTTCTCTCCTCACTGTAGTCTTTTGAGGAGAGATGGAGATTTAACTCCAGGTGCTGGACAGCTGTGTTGATCTCAGGAGGTTAACAACTGCCCTTCCTCACCTATAATTTCTCTTTTTCACAGTGTAGCTATTTTTAGTGGGTGGTGGACAAAATGCTTTCTTACTGACTATTCTGAAGTCTGCTTCCAGACTACCTGAGAGCATGCACTCTGGGTAACACAGGCCCAAGTCAAAACCCAGCTGTGCAAATGACTGGCCTTTTTATTCAATCATTGAATGTCTTTAACCTTCAATATCCCCCTTGGATCACCCTGTGCCTTTCTGAATGTGCTGGGGTCTCACTGATCACTGATTCTGGAGATTTTAAGGGGTACCCTTGCCCCTGAGCCACTGCTTAGGAAAGCCATGTGAGCCATCCAGTGCCTGCACAGCTATGGCTCTGGCAACATAACTCATGACAAGCCTTTCCCAATTCCTTACCAGTTAATACTTTCAGTTTCTTTAAATGAGACACGGGGCAAATGTGACTCATTGTCATTTTCAGGAAATGACAGATTTGCAAAGCATAGCCCAGGGGAGTGCAAGCCTTGTGATGTGCAGCTGGGATTGATGTGCAGCCACCTCCTGCCCTCGCTCCTTTTCCCTTCAACTTTCACAATTAGCATTGGTATTTTCCTTTCGGCAGCCAAAACCAGGAGAGACTTTCTACTGTGCTGCGTTGCCTTTATGTGAAGTGATTGTGCTGGGCTAGAAAGAGAAATTGCTTGAAGGGAAGAATTCACTACATGTCAAACTGCATGCTGGTGTAGCTTTACCAAAACACACTCTGATTCCTCACTGCACACACCAGCTTTGCAAGAAGCTGAAGGAAGGTGAGCCTCTCCTTCTTGAATAGTGATCGGTGGTTGCTACTGCTGGGCACCATGCTGTCGGCTGCCAGGCTGGAGCATTGTATTTATCTCTTTATACTGCTTCACGCCACTGCAGCAGCCACACCACCTCCTCAGAGGAGGTATCACGCAGCAGAGTGTGGCTGCCTGGCCAGGAACAGTTGCAATAGCTGGAGCCTGACTATTCCATTCTGCTCTTCCCCACTGCTGGCCAAATTAAAATCATGCAGGGCCTTCTGCAAAGCCACTGCTCTACTGCTATAGTTCTTGGGGTCTGCATTAGCACTGGTGCTAGTCCTGCCCAAACTGCCTCAGATGCATCAGGGCCATCTTTTCTATCAGGGCACAGAGGGAGCACTTCAGGCTTCTTTGCCACGCTGCCGTGTAACAGGAAGGACCTGGCTGCACTTCTGAGCTTTTGAGGTTGTGAGCTCAGGAAAGAGAAAAAANAGATGTACTGAGCCAAACTGAGCCCCCTGTTGAGAGAGTCCCAGGAAGGATGGACCTGGAGCTGCCTTAATCAAACAATTTTGCCCAGAGAGGAGACCCAGGTGGCCTTCCAGGCTGTTTCAGGCACACGGCTCCTCATGGTCCGCCGCCATCCATTTTATCTAGCTTGCATCTTTTATGGGAGCACAGCCCAGTAGAATAAATCTACACACATAATTAAATGCAACCCTCCCAAGAGTGAGCTCTGCACACAGGGCACCTGCAGGAGAGTGAAAAAGCTGCAGACCAAGCCTCCACTCGTCTGGGCTTGCAATAGACCAGAGTCCCAGCACACTTAGACACAGGGGCTTATTTGCACATTTGCACAAAGGTCCATGGAAGGCATGCCTGGAGTCTGCCCCTTCTCTTGACTTCTTGGTACTTACTGCTGTGCTGGTCTTGGCTGGCGCGCTTCTCAGCAATGACACACTTCTTGCCAAGACTCCAGCTGAATTTGACAGCCTGGACATCTCTGTGCTTGTGTTGTCTCTTCCTCTTCCACATTTGCCAGAGTTAGGGAAGGCAGGCACGCAGGAGAGCAGCAGGTACACAGCCCATGCCCTTGTGACTTGGTATCTATTTGACACCCCAGGGTGTGGGTGGAGTAAGCATAATGGTCAAGGCACTGAAGTGAGAACCTGGGCAAACAGGAGTGAGGTAGTGTCTGAGGCCACAGAGCAAATATTTGCCTGCAACGCACTTTGGCAGATAACTGAAAGGCAGCCAGCAAAGGGTGGAGAAGTCCAGTGGAGACAAGGCGCTACTTGTTTTCTCAGCCATGCAGAGGACATAAATGCAAAGCCAGGGCCATTAAGGCCTCTGAAGCAGCCATAAAAGGGGAAAAACAGGAGTGGGCCAGTCCCTGCTGGTTTACACTAAATGCCTAAATTCCCTCCAAGCACAAGTATGAGCAAAATCTCAGAGGTGGTTTACCTCTGTCTGATCTGCTGGCTTGTTCTTCTGAGAAGCAGCTTTCTAGGCAGAAAGAGGGAGGGGAAAGACATTCCTGTGCTGTCTCACTTCCTCCATGTCTTCAGCAGGAGCTGCCCATCAGTGAGCTTTTACTGGGAAGGTTGGGGTGGAGAGGAACGCAAGCTGGCACCAGCTCCTGATACCATCTTGAGCCTCCAAACGTACAGTTTGCTTACTGCATGGTTGAACAATCTGCATTTACCTCCTGCTGGGTCTGTGGCATTGTGTGTTTCATGACCACCCAGCTGGAAACCTTTCTGCTCCCAGGTAAGGTTGCAAGAGCAGATCATTCATCACTACCAAGCTTGCCTCACTCCTCCCCGCAAAAGAGCACTGGGATAGGCAGAATTAGACCCTCTTTATGTTCAAGGCAGATTTAAAAGACAGAAAACAGTATTTTGTGGTGCCTTTTTCTGAGAAATAGCAGAACTTGGGCTCAGTCTGGATCAGCACTGTTCCCATTGCAGTGAGAGTGTGACTTTCTTCCTTTTCTGTACCTGGTTTTGCTGTTTGCTGGTTTTGCTGTTTGCAAAACCTGTGTGTATCCTGCTTCCTCAGAGAGATTTGGTAGCACAGGGAAGGCTTCATCCTGGTGGTAACAGCTTTCAGGGCTGCAGAAGTGGGTGTTGTGATATGACTGTGTCCGTGTATCCCCCAGCACCGGGAACCACTAGACCAAGGAGCCCTGGCTCCAGGCCAGGCAGAGAGTACAAGGGCATCCTTGTATTTAATACTTCGCCTCTCCGAAAAGATTCATACAATTTCTCCTTAGTTTTCTCCCAGTCATCCTTTCAGTGTGAAAATCCACATTGAGTTAGTCACCACCTTAATGTTCAGGATGAAAAGCTGTTAATGTACAGCTGTACCCCTGGCAGGAAACTTCTTGGACCCTTTGGAAATGAAGAGGGGCAGAATGATACTCTTCAACACCTGAAAAGAAAGGGAAATGCTCACTCATTTGCCCAAAGGATGGTTCACCCTCCATTCCCAGACTAGGGAATGTCTTCTCCCTGAAATGAGTCGTGGGCGTAGGAGGAGATCACATCGTGGGGAGCCCCACAGGAGGTCTTGCCATCATGACCTGTCCTACTCCCTGCATCATTGCCTTTCTCACCAACTCTGGGCTGCACAAAGGTTATGGCACAACAGGCTGTGCCTGCAGGGAAAAATCCTACCCTCGGAGGCATCCACCCCACAGCTCCCAGGGAACACCATGGTGGAGGACATGGGTGATACTGTGGCTAAGGAGATTGTATTCTCAACCAAGCAGTGCTTCCTGCAGGGTAATGCAAAGTATTTTAATCTGTTTCTTTTCACTCCTTTGTTGTCCTAAACCTGTTGCAAGCTGAAAACATGATAACGGATTTTGGTAAACTGCTGGTCTAAAGTTGGTTAGACCGTGGCGTCATTTGACACAAGCTCCATGGCAGACAGCAGCCAGCACTTCAGAAAAGAGTAAGGTGAGATAAAAGATTTCCCCCCCCCGCTGAAGAGCATTTGGGAGGGGTTGCTCTGAGGCCTCCACATTTAACAGTTCCCATGGAACTTGTGCCACAGATTTGTTAAGAAGCTCTCAGAAACTGCTGGTGTCATAAACTCCTGATGTCACCAGCTTTAGCAGCAGAAGTTAACTGTGCATCTTTTGAAGTAGCTCATCCTTTTGCTGAGTTTAGGACCTATTCTCTGCTAACTCCATGGGTTGTCAACAGACCTAGTGGCACAGTAGATATAGTACAAAAACTCCACTCACTAGTAGTGGACAACTCCCTGTTAAAGGGCACTGAGCCACCCATCTGTCACCCTGACAGGGAATCACTGAGGTATGTGGCCTCCCAGGAGCTAAAGCTCAAGGTGTTGATAAGAGAGTGCCACAACTTGTAAAGAACACGGACTACCACCCATTGTTACTCTTTCACGTGGGCATAAATGACACTGCAAACCAGAACCTGGGCAGAATTAAGGAAGACTGTAAAGCCCTGGGGGTGCAAGTGAAAAAAAATTGGTGCTCAAGTTATTTCATTTTCCTTCATTTTACCAGTTGGAGGGAAAGGAGCACCCGGAAATGGATGGATAATGCATGTTAACTCTTGGCTATGTGGCTGGTGCCATCCTGAGGGTTTTGGCTCTTATGACAATGGAACATTCTTTGATGAACATGGCCTGCTAGAGAGAGATGGGATCCAGCTGTCTAGAAGGGGCAAGGTAATCTTTGGCAGCAGACTGGTAAACTCTGTGAAGCAGGCCTTGAGGATTTGAGAGTAGGGTCCAGGGTGGCAATGCTTGCAGCAACTTAGCCAGCTGGGGAATAAGCCAGGCCAACCAGAGCAGGGACAAATGTTCCTTAGCTAACTCCCAAGATGAGATCCAGAAGGCCAACCACCTAATGGTGTGAATGGCTGTGGTAGATCCCTTTGCTCCCCTCCAGGGAAACCCGCATGCTTGACTGCCTCTCTGAAATGCCTGTGCACCAACACACACAACATGGGGAATAAACTGGAAGAACTAGACATCTGTGTGCAGTCGCAGGGCAACGACCTCATTGCAATTACAGAGACACGGTAATTGCAACGACTGGAATGCTGTCATGGGTGGCTACCTACTTTTTAGGAAGGACAGGGCAGCAGGGTGTGGTGGTGGAGTTGCTCTTTATGTGAGAGAGAAACTGGAATGCAGTGAGTTCTGCCACTCACAAGTGGATGAAGAACAGTCTGTGAGCTCATGGGTAAGAATTAAGGGGCAAGCTAATATGGGAGACACTGTCGTGGGTGTTTGCTACAGATGACTGGATCATGAAGAGGAAGTTGATGAGGTCTTCTACAGACACCTGGAAACAGTCTCATGATCACAGTCCCTGGTTCTCACGGCGGACTTCAACCACCATGACATTTGCTGGAAAGACAACACAGCCAGGAATTCACCCAGAGATTTCTGCAGAGAATTGACAATAACCTCTTGACACAGGTGATGGAGGAACCAATAAAGGACCTTGTGCTGGCAAACAAAGGTCTAGTTGGGAATGTGAAGGTTGGGGGTAGCCTTGGCTGCAGTGACCATGAGACAGTGGAGTTCAGGATCCCGTGTGGAAGAAGCAGGGCAAAAAGTAGAATTACAACCCTGGACTTCAGGAGAAGCTCTTCAAAGACCTGCTGTGAGGAATCCCAGGGGCTAAGGCTCTAGAAGGAAGCAGGGTGCGAGAGAGCTGGTTAATATTTAAGCACTACTTCCACCAAGCTCAAGACTGGTATATCCCTGGGAGCAAGAAATCGGGCAAAGGAGTCAGGAGACCTGCGTGGATGAGCAAGGAGCTTCTGGAAAAACTTGGATGGAAGAAGGAAGTTTACAAAATGTGGAAACAGGGACTGGCCACTTGGGAGAAGTATAGGAGCATTGTCAGAATATGAAGGGATGCAACGACGAAGGCTAGGGCCAACTTGGAATTAAACCAGGCAAANTACTTCCACCAAGCTCAAGACTGGTATATCCCTGGGAGCAAGAAATCGGGCAAAGGAGTCAGGAGACCTGCGTGGATGAGCAAGGAGCTTCTGGAAAAACTTGGATGGAAGAAGGAAGTTTACAAAATGTGGAAACAGGGACTGGCCACTTGGGAGAAGTATAGGAGCATTGTCAGAATATGAAGGGATGCAACGACGAAGGCTAGGGCCAACTTGGAATTAAACCAGGCAAAGAATGTCAAAGGAGATAAGAAGGGCTTCAAGTACATCAGCAGAAAAAGGAAGACTAGTGAAACTGTGGCCCTGCTGCTGAATGGTGTAGGTGTCCTGGTATCAGAGGATGCAGACAAGGCAGAGTTACTGCATGTCTTCTTCGCTCTAGTCTTTACTGCTAAGACCAGCTGTCAGGAACCCTGGACCCTGGCGGTAGAAGAAGAGAGCCTGGAGTAAGGAAGA
>VXBJ01005189.1:19369-35017 GCA_013400055.1 Nycticryphes semicollaris
TTTTTTAATTTTTAGTCCCCAGACTTCTGTTCTCACCCTCCAAACCTGACTGGCAGGGCTGAGCCCCGATGCTTTTGCTGGTTCTCTGCTTTTACAGCATTACAAGTGGGGTGTAGAGCTCAGGGGAGCTGTGACAGGGAAAACACACCAGTTTCGATTCCTTGACTCAGCAAGGAGTATTTGCCTCCTGATTTGCCACATCCTGGACCATGGCAAGATGCTTAAGGGCTGTGGCAGAGCCCAGACACCATCACCTTAGGATGCAAGAGCATCTCCAGGCGCTCCTTCCTCCCAGGCCAAGCAATTCGTCCTCTTACCAGGTGTCTTTGTGCTTGAAATGAAGGAGGAAAATTCTTTAGGCTAACCAGGAGGCTTAAGATGAAAAGGAGCTTGCAAAGTACATGCCCATCTTCATCCTTCAGCATCGAGCTCACGTGGGGGCATTCTATCCTCTGGGAACCTGGAGCACAAAGGTCCTTCTTGCCTGCATTTCTCTTAAAAGCCCTGAAGGCAGAGCTCAAGGGCCCACTGAGGCTTCTTGGGCCATTTTGTAACATTAAACAAGGGCTGGTACACTTAATTTTAACCAAGGGAGATCATCCCCACGTTTTCCTGAGGTGGGTAATTCAATTATGAGCATCACGTTAGTGGTGAAGATCAAATTTGCTTTATTCTTTGCAGTCTTCCCAAAGGCCAGCACCTCCCATAAATGCCAGCAGGAAAAGAACAAAATGTAATACTGGTATCCCATAATCATACTTGTCCCCGTGCACAACAAGCTCAAACTCCGGGGTCTTTTAATAGCTTTTTCCATATTGGATGCTTTGTTTGGATGTGGTTTTCCTGATGTATCCTAGTAACATATTTAGTTAATTTATATTGTGTGTATGTGTAGACAGATATACACACATCCATATGTATGTGCACACATAGTCCTCATTAAGTAAGTGTTAAACCTCCCACGGCAGAGTTGGGTTTGGAGGGTGATGGGGCTGAAGTGGGGACGTCTGTTCCCTCTGCAGAGATGGCTCTGGGGGGGCACATGCAGCCCCCCCCTCCCTGCCCCTGGTGTGAAGGTTCCTCTGACCTGGGGGCCCAAGGCAAGACTAGAATCCCTTCTTCTTCCCTTCAAGGAGGGACACGGAGATGCTGGGAGGGCTGGAGCCCCTCTGCTGTGAGGACAGGCTGAGAGAGTTGGGGGGGTTCAGCCTGGAGAAGAGAAGGCTCCGGGGAGACCTTAGAGCCCCTTCCAGTAGTGAAAGTGGCTCCAGAAAAGCTGGGGCGGGACTCTGGATCAGGGAGGGGAGCCCTAGGACGAGGGGGAAGTGTTTGACACTGAAAGAGGGGAGATGGAGCCGAGATTTGGGGAAGAACTTGTTTGGTGTGAGGGGGGTGAGAGCCTGGCCCAGGTTGCCCAGAGAAGCTGTGGCTGCCCCATCCCTGGAGGGGTTCAAGGCCAGGTTGGAGGGGGCTTGGAGCAACCTGGGCTGGTGGGAGGTGTCTGGTGAAACTAGATGGTCTTCAAAGTCCTTCAAGAAGGACCTTAAAGGCTGATTCAGGCAAGAATTCTTCTCTTAAAGTTGTCTTCTTGAGACAAGAAGATCCCTGAGGAGAAGACTTTCTCTTGAAGGACTCAATCCTGGCCATGCCAGTGTCTATAAAATCAAACCAGAGCAGGCTCCAGGGCTACAGTTTGCACTTTTGGAAAAGCCACACATTCCTTATTCTCTTTTTTTCTGGGTTTTTTTGTTTGTTTGTTTGTTTAGGGGTGGTTTTTTTTGTTTGTTTGTTTGTTTGGGGGTTTTTTTGTTGTTGTTTTGCCCCAGACCAGCAAGTGGATCACAGGAGCCCTCCACCATCATATTTATTCTACAGCAAAACTCCTGTTCAGGAGGGTTCTGCAGACCAAAGTAAGGAGGATTCAGGCCCAGGAGCAAAGGAGAGGATGTGAATAATTTCCTTCATCGCTGGTTTAGAAAAAGCCAGCTGCTTTCTACAGTCCTGCCAAAACCGGGAGATGGTCTGAGGTTAAGGAACACGCAGGATAATTTTCATACCAAATGGGAAAAGGGAGAAATTGCTTTAACATATAGTAACTCACCATAAAAATGTGATACGTGTTCCCTTCCAGCTTTAAAAGGAGACTTTATAAACTCTACTGGTCTTTGATTTCTTATGGCAACTTTATATTTCTTTTTTTTTTTTTTTTAATTCACAACTTTGTGAGAAAACATAATGAAACCCTTGATGTTTTTATGACCTCGATTAGTGCTTCACTGTGTAAGTATTTGGTTATTGAAACATACGCTAAATATTGCATTGTAAAATCTGTTGCAACTTATTCAATAGCTTTTGGAATTAATAGAAAAAACCAACAAGAGCACAAAAATGGTATTAGTTTTTATTTAATTTCATTTAATAAAAAACTCACTTGACTGCACAGCCCTTTGCTTTATTTTCTCACTTATCGTGTATATATTTGAAGAAAAATGTCTGTTGCATATCATCTATCTAACACTAAAAGCCGATGCTGTTATTAATAAGTTGCTGAGAAAAATAAACCAGTTTGCACTTTGATTTCTATCACTCCTGGTGAGTGATTCTGCTGGAATAAACATAGCTCTAACACATGTAAACAACACAGGAAATTAATAACAAAATTCTTTGGATTTATTTCAGATGCCGCATACTTTATGTAAATATATGTGGCTTTCAATTTCAATGATTTTCCAGTAAGTAATAAACTTTGCTCATTAACCTCCTCTTAAACTAAACATTTATTACTTTATAAGTGTTATTTCAACTAAATCAAGTGGATGTTCTTGGTAAATTAAAGCAGCAGATCTCTTCAGCCAGAGAGGCAGCACGGCTTCTCTGGAGTTGGGAAAGATCTGAGTTTCTACTTAAACTTCAAGGGAACGAGCAGCAGTATAATATATTGATTTTTAATGTGAAAAATGTTGATAGTATCTTTTTAAAATTAATCTACCTTTTCCTTATAAGCTCAGTGTTAAACATGGGAAAAATCCCATAAAACCTTTTTAAAGCTACATATATCTGCTCCCTGAACCTTGGGTTAGTAGTTTTTCACAGAACTGATTTGGTGGGGCTTTTTTCACTACCAGCCATGATTAGTTAATATTTTCCTGGAGTGATCTGGGGGTATCTTTTCTGGAAATGGAGTTCTTTTAAGCGTACGATTTTAAGCATGTAAGGATAAAAATATTTTGCATTTTCTGTACCAATGGGAAAACTGTCTATTAAGAAATGTTCTGCTCTCGTGATTGTCATGACGTTTTTGACTTCAAAAAAACTTGTTGGCACTGGCCTCCGTGGGTACCCTTAGAAAACCCACTCCCAGGGGTAAGTCTGAGCAGCTCATGGTGTGGAAAAAGCCCTGCCATGCTGAGAAGGTTTGGTGTGAGCTACCACAGCTTGCTTCCTTCCTTCCTTCTTTCCTTCCTTCCTTCCTTATTCCTTCCTCCCTCCCTTCCTCCCTCCCTTCCCTCCCTTCTAACACAGTGGGCACAGCCATGGGGACTATAAGAATCCACTTCTCATCCCTAGCATCTCTCCTTAGGGCAGGATTCGATGGGAACCCACCTCTTCTCATCCCAAACACTTCTCCTTGGGACAGGACTTGGTGGGAACCCACATCTTCTCAGCCCAAGTATCTCTCCTTACAGCAGGATTTGGAGCATCCTGCTCTGCCCCCCCCCACACCCTCCAAGCCCATCTCTGCTCCTTTTCCAGGCCAGGGCCCATGGTGGGAGACACAGGACGGGCATCTCTGTCCTTGAGGGGCTGCCAGAACTGAGGGGGGCTCCAGGCTGGGGATCCCTGGGAGGCATTTGGTTGCTCTGAGCGTGTCAGTTATCAGCGCACGGCGCAATGTTTGACACGAGTTTTAGGCTTCTGGATTTTATCTCGTAATGAGGCACAGACTGTCCTCGGGGGGTTGGCGAATCATCACGTCGCTCCAGCGCGAACTCCCAACCAGCGGCACTTATTTTAGGGGTTGTGCTGGCCAGGAGTCTCTGCCTTGGGTGACATCGGCTTTGGTTACAGGAGACGAGCTCTAAAGTTTATTAACTCAGATATAAGGGGTTTTGGTTTCACTTTTTGGTTTTATTTTGGTTGGTTCGAGTGGATTCGCTTCAGACATGACTCATTGCCACTTCCTGCAGCTCCAGCGTGGTTCCTGCAGGACCCTCGGCCACGGAGCACCCACTTCAAACACAACTCAAATTCTCATGTATATTTTTCATACTGAAGCTTCATCTAAATTAAACGTGGCAAGCCGGAGGGCACGCAGTACACATCCTCGGTTCCCTTAGTAGGCTGAAAAGAGAACTACAAAGAAAAAATAAAAAAAAGGAAAAAAACCCCCTCTGGATATTTAAAGGAAGAAGTCAAATTCCAAAAGCTCACAGGAAGCCAAATTCTCCAGGCACAAGAAAAGTGACATTATCCAAACCAAGCCTTAACAGAGCATGGAAATGTGATGAAGAGTAGGGCTGGTATTTTCAGTGAAGCTCTAGACATATATGTAAATACAATCAAATTGGGAACACATTCTGGGGATTAAAGAGGTCTGCGTAGCACTGGAGGAAAGAAGCAGCAGATGTAACTGCTAACAACAAAAGAAGGGATTTCTGGCCAAAGCTCAAGATTTTCTTGCACCCAGGCCCGTTGTTGCAAATGAATCTGGACACGGTAAATAATTTGTCGTGACTTGTAGATCCAACTCCTTTTTGTTGTTGCTCGTGAACTAGCTACCATTTACCAACAAGCTGACTTTTACAAATGAGTTCCTTCAGACCCCTTCAGCGAACACGCAACGCAGATGCATTTCCATCAAGGCAGTGTCACTGCTCTGTTAAATCGAGCCGTGGTGGCTCTGAGATGGCAAATGACCAAAAAAAAGTTGACGGCTGAAGGCGGCCAAGACGTTCTGAGCCCTGGCCAGCAGATTTCCAGCAGCAGGGAGGCACGAACTCCCACCAAACTGATCTTCAAGGTGCCAGGCATCACGCTTCACCTAAGCCCCTCTCAATGATGGCACCTCTGTGAGGTACCAGATGGGGAAGACACCTTGGTGGAGCAATCCCCTGGGGAACAAGACCCATCAAGGTAGTCCAACACTGATTTTAATCTCTTGGTGTCTCTAGGTGGTCTCTGGCCACCTCAGCCGTATGTATTAAACAAGCCATTAAAATTGGGCTGCATAATTAGAAAATTTTTCCAGGTCAAGCATTAAAGCAATGATAAATAAATCCCCTCAATGTCCATGTATAGTTCAGAGCACCCTGAGGACATGAGTGCTCAGCCAAAATCAACCAGGAAATAAAACCCACCTTGGCAAGTCTCTTACTGGTCATCTGAGAAATATCAAAGTATTTTAAACATTGTTCATTTAGCATTCCTGTCTGTATGTTGGAAAGACCAGGAGCCTGATGGGTTTAAGGAAACACGTAGAAATGTTGTATTCAGTGTCCACACACACTTTACAGGTCTCCACAGCAAATGCTGCAGTTTGACAACTTAAAACTAGTCAAAAATAGCAATGTCAAAGCAGATGACAGCCCTCTGTCTGCAACACAGGGGTCTGTGCCTCAGGTTATTCAGTGATCCTGAAGGACAGAAAGGGCTACCACTATGTCCCAGTGGGAGACAGAGAAACAAATATCTTCTCTCCATCATTATTTTTAAGGGACTGACAGTGGGAGACCTTATGTATCTGGGAGAAAAGGAGCTCTGGGGCGTGACAAAGTGGAATTTCTCTCATTCCCAAGAGGGTTTTCCAAGCTGATGCCGTACCCTGCCCTTGCTGGGTGGTGCTGCCCCAGCTCCAAGAGATCACCATCGCTGGGACTTGGCTCTGCAAACTCGTGGCCACTGCCCCATGGCCCGAGGTAGCCTGGCTCGCTGGACCACGGTGGCATCTCAGACGCAGCCCAGGCCACAAGCCCCAGCTCTCATCTCCTTTGCACTGGGGATGGCAGCAGATTAAACGATAAAATAGTACCATTATTTGTTCTATTTATTACTCAGAATGAAAGCCCTACTTTGGCACACAATACTTTTATTTTTGTAAGATCCTGTTCTGTCAAACAAAAAAAGGGGCAGATAAAGGAATCAATTTTATATATAGACTTGCACCGCCCTTTTAAAGTCTTAAAGTCTCCATTCAAACATTTCTATAGAATGATCCAGGATGCTAAACAATTTTTAATATCTTATTACAAAGCTTTTCAGCTTGCTTTTAACAAAAGCAAAAGCTGGTTTAATATATGAAGCCTGAAAAATTGCCAACTATAAAAGAACATCACTCTTTTTCTTTTTTTTTTTTAATTATTTGAAATGCTTCTAAATTCCCAACATAGCTGTTGGGATCCAAGGTTATGATCTAAGAGAAAGGATATGTTCTTTTAATTAAAGTAGCCTTTTAGGGTTTTTTGGGTTGGTTTTTTTTTTAAAAAATGTTACTTTTAAAACATTTGCATCACTGTTTATGAGCTTTGGGAGGACAGGAGGCTCTCGGGGATTGTTAATGACATACAGATAAGCCATAAGTCCTTCTCACCTCCGTGGTTTTCCCTGGGACCGGTGTTGCACTGCTTGTGCCACATGCAAAATAGTAACAATCTACACCTCATTTATGGAGCTTTACCATCTTTGATGATGTTTATGCTGTGGGTGGGAAATGCAGGTGGAGGAGATGGGTTGATTTCCCCTTTGGGATGGCAATGTAGGTTAGTGGCAAAGGTGGTCCCTTAGCAGCCTCCTCCCAAGTGACTGAAACTGCTGATGCCTCCACAGCCCTTTGCTACTGCAGACCCAAAGAACAGAGAAATACATCCACCAATTTCAGTGGTTTATACCTCGTGGAGAAGAAAGCTCCAGAGATCATGCATTATGATTAAAAAAGAGCAATAAGAGATCATCCTCTAATAGTTACTTAAGAAGATCAATTTGTCTGTTTCATCCCAGCTTCAAACAGACAAATGTCTTCAAAGCCATGCTCTGGTCACTCTTTGGCAGCCGTGTACTGAGCCCCACTGGCACCCCCTGCTCTTACCTGGAGTTCATTCTTTACCCACTGCCTTCTCAAAGCAAATGGAAAGACGAATAAACCAGCCAAAGCTGTGCAACAGCACAAAGAAATCCATACAAAAGGGTCTCTGGCTCTCGCCAGGCAAAGGGTGAAAGAGTTTGATTTTCTTCTCTTCCTCAAAAGTCAGAGCGTGCTGGCCTCCCTCAGAGCCGCAGATGTACTTAGGAGGTCTAGCTCCGTGCCTAATTACCAGAACGCCGTCCACGAAGGAGCCTATTTTTAAATAACTTCCCTTCCGCCTTTGAAATCAAAGAGCGAGTGTGTGATGTAAGGAACAGCCTAGGTCCAGATAAAGCTTTAAAACGGTGAGAGAGGAAGTAAGGAACAAGCAGAGGAAGAGAAGGATGGTCTAGCGGCCAAGATAAGGCTCATAAATTCCCCAGGTTTGGGGTCAGAGCATCAACCCCACACTTATCGTGGGGCCACTGAGTCCCACCCAGTCAGCCCTGCCAGGAGCGAAAGTAAACCAAAAAACAGGCTTTTGCTGGAACTGTCCCGGGGTGAGAAGCACGTCAGGGTCAAAGCTGGAGGATCAAAGGTTGTGTCTACAGAGTCTTGGACCACTAGAGGGATAGGAGCAATAGTCCTTTTATTTTCTGCCTGTGGGGCAGCCCAAATGCGATGTCCCCAACTGGCCAGAGGTCTTTGTGTCTCTGTAGGGTGGGAACACGCGGAGCTGGGGAGAAAAAAAGCAAACCCAAGGCAGAACCTTCCCTAAACCCCATCAATCCCCTCCTCAGCTGGTACCTACGCAGTGGCTCATGGGGAAGGAGTGAGGAACACTTCAGATGGGGGACGAAAGAGCAGGAGGGGACCCCAAAAGAAGCCACCTCTTGGCCGTATGCAGCTTTACTGTCTCTCAACGGGCTCCCTTTCCCCTCCCCAGCACCTGGTGGGAGCCTGGTGTGCAGATGGCCCAGCCATGGAGTTCATAGCTCATAGGCCTCCCAATCTGGCTGGCAGCTGCTGCAGCTTCTTTCTTTTTCTTTTCTTTTCTTTTCTTTTCTTTTCTTTTCTTTTCTTTTCTTTTCTTTTCTTTTCTTTTCTTTTCTTTTCTTTTCTTTTCTTTTCTTTTCTTTTCTTTTCTTTTCTTTTCTTTTCTTTTCTTTTTCTTTTTCTTTTTCTTTTCTCTGCCAAGCTGCCAGCTCAGGATTGTTTTTACTTTTTTTTTTTTTCCCCTTTTCTGCTCCCTCCATATTCAGCCTTGCCCTCCGCGATGTAAATTGGAAGAGCAGATGTATAATCTGGGAAACTTTCCACATTCATCTTTTAAAGAGGAAGGTGGATAAGCTAACTCAGCTCTTTAAGGCTCCAGTTCGGAAAAAGCACTTTAAGCACATGCTTAAGCCCTGTTGATTTAGGAAAGGCAAAAAAAGGCTGGTGATTTCATAGGTCTTAAACACATGCTTATGTGTCCTTCCTGAAGAGCAATACACACCTGAACAGTGGCCCAATTATGCCAGCACAGAAGGCACAGAAATGAGCCTTCACCATAAAACACACGAGCCGAGCAATGCCCCAGTTTAGCTCTTTACAGTGAGGGCAGTTTCCTCGATTTTTGAGGTCGAAGTAACGTGCTGACTCTAGAGTCTTGTTAGCATCAGGGTGATCATAATTAAGGGCAAATATCTAAATCCTGGCTGCCCCTGAGTGCTCCAAGCTCTTCCTCTCTGGGTAAACCCCCACAGCCCTTATCACTCAGCAGAAACGTTGGTAACGTTACCTGAACAGGCACATTCAGATTTTAGGATAGACCTGGGGATTCCTCTCTGAGGATGGTTCCCACCAGATGTTGAGATCAGGTGTTCACTTCAGCTGCTCCAGCTCCACAGAGAAATGTGATAGAGCACAGGCAATTTTGCTGGTCCATCAGCTGTGCCAAGCCATGCTCCAAGGAGCAGGGTGAGATGGTCCCTGGGAGGACCAGGAGAGCCTGACATGGTGCAATGGTTGTACATCTCAATAAGGGTTTTCATATTTTTCTTCTGCTCTCTCCCTCCCAACACCCACATACAGCCTCACCATCTCCTTGCCTTCAACTCCTCCTCCATCAGACCTTGTTGTTATTGTTCCTCTGCCAAGATGGAGAGCAGGGAGCATGTGGGGACCTCTTTGGGTCCCACTTCTCCAGATGTCATCTCGAGGAGCTCAGCCATCCCTAGCTGTTCATGGTTGTGGCTTCTCGCATCACCATCAATGACCAAAAGTACTTTGCAGGCTGGAAACTTCTTCCAGTGCCCCAATGTAAAGGAAAGGTGGGTAACCTGCTCCAACCCAAGGAGCCACCCTCTCTGTTTCCACAACCCCATCACTGGCTGTCCCCTTTGGACCCCATCTGTTGCCACCTGAGCTCCCCATGGCACGGCACGAGCCCAGCAACCACACCAGCTGCTTTTAATGAGAGAAGCAGAGGTCTCATCTGGGTGTTGTTGACATGGTCTCCAAAATGCCTGTCATGCAAAACAAACAAGTGAAACTGAGCTCATTCCTGGGGCTAATGAGCAATCACCACTGCCATCTTCAGGGTCCTCTTCCCAAGGAAGGAGACTTCCAGCCTTCGCAACTGCTGTGCCACAGGTCAACAAGGCTAGAGCTACAAATATTTGGCTTCTGTTGGAAGCCTTTTGGCTCGTGATTTCTGCCAAGAGCTCTCTGGAAGTCTACAACTGACCTTGGACTTGCTTTCTGATACTGGTTAGGACGAGTGGATGGCTGGAGGGCTGAGATTTGCCGCCACATCCTTGGTGCTCCGGAGTTGGGTGTCTATGAAACCAAGGACAGAAGAAGAAAACAGGCTGGAGAAACTAATGAGGAGGCAGTTTTGCCTCGTCTTTTCCCTTAATGGTGGCTTGCAGCAGACTAGCAGAGCTCAGCTTTCATTGCAGCTGCCGATACCGGACTTGACCTATGCAGAAAGAAAGAATTCGGTCCCCAAGCCTAGAAGTCAGGCACCCTCCCCTAGCTCTCATTTCTCTTAAATAATTTTAATTAAACAAGGGGAGGGGGAGAAAGTGAACCGACAGTTATGAATAATGAAGTGAAAATGGGCTATGAATACAATACAAACTAATTAAACAGTGAGGGTAAGACCATGTTGATTTATTTCTCTCTCCCCCCTCCCGCCCCCTTTTTTTTTTCCTGGTGTGTGTCAGACTTTTAAATGAAATACATGTGCTTTGACCCCAAGGAGGGGCTTATATCTGCTGTACACCCTTTCCTTCAGAGTGCAACGTGTGACAGATGTTAGTCACATCACTCAGTGCAGGGGCAGACGCCACCACGGGAAGGGCACTGCCAACGACACCAAGGAATTCCCCCTGACCTCCTGCTAGGGATGCCCTTGCACAAGCCCACCCTGAACCTGTGGCACCACGAAGCCAAGTCATTCCCAAGCGCTGAGATGGATGCTTCAGTCTGTTCTAATCAAAGCGCCCCCGTTCCCCCCCGACATGTTACTACTGAAGATGTGCAAATAACGATTGCAATATATCGCACTGCAGTGAAAATGAAATCACCGGCAAGGGACCGTCCCACAGACCACCTGCAGATTATATATTATTTCTTGTTCAGAAAAGCTGGAGCAGAGGGGAAAAGGGGATTATTTTATTCCACAGAAACTGATGGCAGCAAGCTGTAAGTGATACAGGCAATATTCATTCCTCGCTCCCAAAGAGAGGAGCAAAGGCCAGCAACAGAAAATTAGGAGGCTTTACTGAAGGCTTTCCTGGAAGAAAAGCCTTCACTGCTGGTTTCCAGGCAAAGGACAGTAGGAGCATGGAAAAATGTGACCCCTTACAGTAGCCAACCAAGTAGCCCCTTGCCCCGGCACTGTGAATCCTGTCCTTTCCTTAGCACTCATAGATCCCTGGGAATGGATGGCTGAGCATCCCCAGAATATTCCTGAGAACTGCATCTCAGCTCAGGACTGGCTCCAGGCTTCCCAGGTTCTGCGAAAGATCATTCCCCCAACTCCCTTGCCCCACGTTTGCTGCTTGTCCAGCGCCCATCTTCGGGTTTATCATCTCCAGCAGAAAACGTCACCGAGCTGGAAGCGTCTGTTCGCACCCAAACAAACCGTATTTTTCCCCAATTGTCCTGGGGAGCAGATCGTGTGATGCAGTTGCCATGGAGACTGTCAGGGCCAGGGCAGTATATCTGAGAACGGGTCACTTTGTACATTCTTTGCTTCTTACACATTTCCCTAAACAAGAGCCAGGGAGGGAGGAGGCAGAGGTAGGTGGATCAGATGCTCGGGAAGCCCCTCTGTGTCCCTGTCTCCTTCTCTTTGCTTAGAGAGGTTCACAACCACCTACCACCCTTTGAAGCCCCTTTGATAACCCACATCCAGAGAACCCCCAACCAGGTTGGCCCATCTATGCAAAAACAATAATGTGTTTTTCCTCCAAATGGCAAGCTTGCACACAGAAAGTCTCATTTATGCATCTGCTGCAGGCAGTGAAAAAGTGCCCTTTTTTTTTTTTTTTTTTTGAATAAAGCCCCAACTGTCTGCTAACAGTGCTAACACACTGACATCATTCTGCAAACATTTTCACGTAACACAGTCTCTGACAAGCTTTGTTTCCACTCGGGTCAAATTACTTGGAAAAATCACACTTTTCCCATTAAAGAATCATTTTCTCTTTAAGCAGTTTCCAAGGTGCTCCGCCCCACCGACTCCCAGTTGGATCCAGCTCCCTTTGCTGGGCCAGGCTGGGTGGCCAGAGTACAGGCCAGGACCTCAGCACCAGGGCAGATGCCACCAGTATGACCATTAACCAAAATCACGATTGCTACGGTGCTGTCAGCTCTGACCATAGTCTTCAGCCAACAGAGGTTAGAAATCTCTGCACCTCACTGAATAAGCCATTTGTGGCCGTTTACAAAGCAACACTTTAACTCCCTGCCTTTGCCCAGAGGTTTAAATTCAGGTGAGCTTTGTACATTTAATTATTAATAAATCAAAACATCTGAAGGTACTGAGAAAGGTCCAGATTTGCCCATGCGCTCTGGGCACTTCGTATTTTCTAACAGCACAACCCCAGCCCTCAGAGGCAGGTTTGTGACACAAATAAACAGAGAGGAACAATTTTGCCTGTGGAAAAAGGCCTCACAAACCTAAGTGGACCAGCAGCTGAGATTGGATAAGAGCTTTGAAGATGAAAAGAGAAGTAATTGCTGACTGCTGTGGACCGACAAGAACAAATGGGCTTATTTCTGCATACACCTACTTGAGGGCAGACGGCGATCCACATCTGGAAATTAAGGCTCAATTTTAATTTTCAACAAATCTGTGCAAATTTTGGGAAGGAAATCNTATGACTAAGAAATCAGTCCATGTACGTTATCTTCTTCATAGTTAAAAAAACTTGGTTTGAAGAATTTTGGCTGGATTATTTTTAGTCTGAGTAATGACCTTAGTGTCACTTCCTCTGCGAAATTTGTGCTCTGACACCTTTGTACTTGATTCACTTCCTGAATTACTGAATGATGCTGAAGTGTTTTGTAAGTGAAAAGGCAAAGTTCAAGCACCATCCGCATGAAAACTCATGGCGTTCAAAAAAGCTGTAACTGTTGACTCTTCAGTCTCACCAAGATGAATTTTGCTCCTGGAAATAACTTGTTTCTATTTGCTGTTGTAATCTGAAAGGTTGTTATTTTCTTTTTTTTTGTGCTTGTTTGTTTTTAAATGCCAAAAAATTATACTTAGTGGGTTTTTTTTGCCAAGTTAATTTATTTTTATCATTTTTATAGAAAGCAGGCCATTTTGTTATACCCGTTCTACAGGTGGGGAAAATACAGCCCAGTGGGGGTGAGGTGGTCGTACACTGGGCGGGTGTGGGGGCAAGGAGGGCACCTGCAGCTCCAGGGGCTCAGCCCAAGAGCTTCGTCACAAACCCAGTGAAGCAGTTATGCCCCACATCGTTATACACTTGATGACGATGTGAGAGGAGCTGAGATCCCTCATAAAATAATTTTGTTTTTAGCCCATGTGTGCTATGAAATGCAGAAGAAATGCCAGCTTAATGTGGATTTCTTCAAACAAGAAAACCAGCACTGCAGTAATACTGTAAGTGATTCAATCAAACTATTCTCCTTTTTTTGTTGTTGTTTATTTATTTCCATTCCTTTCTGCACATTATTTCTGTTTGCATCCCTCCTGGTACATCGATCACTTAAATATCCTCCTGGGGAATAGGGATGTACTTTCTCTTATTTTTCTATTCATGGTACCAGTGTTTAGAAGTGAGAATATTCACCTGCTCCTCTGCCTAACAAATTATTATTCTAAAGTAGTTTCATTAACTACTACACTAAGAATGTTTTCATTCCTCTAAAATTGCCTGGAAAGATGGTTGCAATGGTTGCTGCAGCTGTCCATATGACATGGACGTTTGTGTCCTGCTTGGCTTAAAAAAAAAGCCAAAAGTCACACAGAAGGGATAAATGTCATAAATACTACATAGAAGCACAGGGGGAAGAACCGTAACCTTTCTTTATTTATTTGTAATGAAAAAAAAAATCAAGATATTGTGTTGAATTATTGGGGTTGTGTGCTGCTTTAAGGTAGTTGTGAGGAGCCAGGAGTGTTGCATACAGCACCTTCTGCTCTTCACCCAACACACACATGTCACAGAACGCAGCCCAGAGGTTCCTTGGGCTCCACCAGCCTTGGGTGGTCCACTTCTAGTGGTGGTACACCCCAAACTCACTCAGATCAGTCTATCCCAGCTTGGAACGTGCTCAGGAACATGAGCCTTGCCTCAGTTTGCCCTCAGCAGACACCAGATCTTCCGCAGTGGGTAGAGGCATCTCCTCACCTCTCTGAAACCCCCCAAAAAGGTGTGCAACACCATGTGGTCCCATATGAGCAGGATTTCCTGCCTGACATCTGAACATTGCTCAAGAGTTATTTAGCCTAATTTTCCTCCTAGCACGTAACATGAAGTTTTCCAGTTGTTATTACTTACAAATAAATATCATGACTAATTTGACAAATAACTCCGGACTCAAGTACCCCTGCTGGAATCTTTATTTAAAGACTACATCATTCTGGACCCGCTGTTGTGCAAAGTGAAGGAGAAACAGCCTCTTGAGCAACAAAGAGCAAAGAAGCTCTTAGTTCTCATTAAGGAGCGAAATAGATTCCTTCTGTACCTGTGGTCTCAAATTCTGCCTCCGGAGAGATCTGTGGGAATTCCAGTTGCCAGTGTCAAAGGGCTGAGAATTAATCCAAAGTGAAAATTACGCTGTCTGGGCGGGTGGTGGTGGGAGAATTCCAAACTATCAATGGTGGAAAGCAAACCTGAGATTTCTTCTTGAACAGAGAATTTCCTGAAGAGAAATCTCTTAATTTTCACTTAACTAGGTACATCAGTAACGAATATGAGACTAGCAGTCTGGTCCCATGATACTGAATAAATTACTACCCACTGGATCATAAATCAAGTGTTTGCATAATTTGGCTATTAACAAATCATGCCTCAGCCCAGAAACTGCTTTTTCCCAAACCAGCCATTGTAGTTAAGCGAATACTTGGAAGACACACAAGATTTCATCTATTTATTAGTTTCTTTTAAAACAGCTGTTCCTATCTGTAGTGAAAAGGAAGATGCAAAATGTTCTTGGAATGTGTTCAAAATATGAAAATTATCATAGTAACAGCGGGAATAACACAAAAACTCGTGGAGGGGATCCAGCTTCCTTTTCCTTGGCTCTCAGGACACGGATACCCATGAGAAAGTGGGAGCACTTTTTCCTGGCCGAGGGACGGCAGCACATGGACCACACGTGGTGGTGGGTGACCAGCTCTGTCCCCAAGTCCAAGCTGGTCTCCCTATCTGGAAAGGACACAAATAACTTGTGCTGGCTCCCTCAAATCCTGGTTTAACGGGAGGATTTGCTGCTGGGAGAAAATCCGTACTCAGACTTGTGCTCCTAATATTCATACTCCTGAGGCAGGTTGGGCCAACGCTTGCTCCAAAGCCAACGCTCACCTGAGCTCACTCAAGTCCACGCTGCATTTCCACCCCTGTAAATGGCAATGTAGGGACTGAACTAAAGAGTCATCTTGCTCAGAAAGCCGTGACTCCCACCTCCTTCCAAGCAGATATGTAGAACCATAATATTGTTCTTAGAGACAGATTTGAGTTTCTGCAGCCATTTTTAGGTGCAATAAACTAACGAGAGGCACGAAAGCTGGAATGGGCCACCCTTCCCATTTCCAAGACAAACATCTTAAAATACATTATGATCAAAATAAAGCAGACAAAGTTACTAGTAAGTTTTTCAAGAGTAGGTGGCTTGTTTTGAAGTTCTATTAATGCTTTTCATTTTGTTTTTGTGCCAGCCTGTGAAGCAAAAATACGCCAAGAGATAACATAAAGGTACATACCCGAAGGAAGAATGAACCCATTATTCATCACTTGCAAGGCATTTCGCCACGATGAAGTAAGAGGAACGGAGAATGAAAAGCTGTTGACGTGTCCGGAAGGTGGAGATTATTTTGTGGAACGCAGTGCAAAATGTAGGGC
>VXBJ01005189.1:35050-64182 GCA_013400055.1 Nycticryphes semicollaris
AAAAAAAAAAAAAGGAAAAGATTACTGGGTTGTGAGAGAAGGAAACCAGCTACCCAGAGGAGAGAGGAAACCCCACAGACACAGCAGCATCGTCCTGAGTTCACCCGTCCTGGTTAACCAGTGTGTGACCGTGCCTTCGTGCAGGAGACGCAAGAGATTTCCTTCTCACGCCTGCAGAACTTTTTCCTTCTCCTCTGTAACACCCACCGTGAACACCCAACACCTGCAACTCTAAGATATTACAAGAAGAGAATATTCTTAATTATTTTTTTTTCTTTTATTCCCTTCACCAGAAGGTGACCATCACATCCAAGTCCCAGAGCAGGCCAGGAAGGGAAACACACCTCACACTCACAGCAGCGATCCCTGCCAGCCCAGCTCTGGAGGAAAAACAGAAAGAGCTGCAAAGAACAAAACCCGTGAGAGCGTTAGAGGGGTCCTACTGAGGAGCATTCAGGATCACAAGGCTCTTGGGAAAAGAGCAACGGCCAATATTTGAATAATACCGCCACTATTTACAATTCTTACATCTCAGGTATTTTTTTGTATTATTATTCTCAGGTATTTTTTTGTATTATTATTTTTTACTTATTTTAAGAATAAAGAATTAATCTGCCTAAGCAGGAATTTAAATCCAGGATTGCTGGATTACTGGCCTCCATTTTTATAAGCTTTCACAGAAATAAAGGGAAAGGAATGTCTGGGTTCTTGGAGTCTACGAGGGCAAAAACACAGAAAAGGGAAAGTTCAAGATTTGTTGAAAGACTGTATCTTGTTTGTCTTAATTTTTTATATATGTATAAATTTAATAAATTACATATTTGTATATAGCTAAATCAACATATTTTATAGCAACATTTAAGAAAGGAGTTATGTTATATTCATCACACATTTTTCTCATATACAATTTGCTGATTGTTATTAAAGGCCACAGTCAGTAATTATGTCAGTGCTGCACGAATGTCACCCTGCAAAACACACTCTGCTTTTCTGACTCACAGGGGCGCTACTCAGGACACAATAAACTAACAAATGAGCTAACAGAATTTGTCCAAATTCACTTTTGCTGTCCCCATTTTGGATAGTGCTGCTCTCCAGCAGAAATATATTCCAGCTGGAGGTCTGTAGGTAAGGACGTGCTCCTGGGCTGGGGAAGGAAGGATATCATAATCATAGATAGTTTGGATGGGAAGGGACCTTAAAGCCCCCCCAGTGTCACCCCCTGCCCTGGGCAGGGACACCTCCCACCAGCCCAGGTGGCTCCAAGCCCCCTCCAACCTGGCCTTGAACCCCTCCAGGGATGGGGCAGCCACAGCTTCTCTGGGCAACCTGGGCCAGGCTCTCACCACCCTCACACCAAAGACCTTCTTCACGATATCTCAGCTCAGTCTCCCCTCTATTGATGGTCCCTGCTGGGAAAGGACATGGACAATCCTCACAGAGGTGGTGGCTGGCTCTCTCCTGCAGGGACAACGTGGAGCGGGGAGGAGAGGGGAAAGGAAGGGTGGGAAGTGCCAACTTTTTCACCAAAATGAATAAATGCAAACTTTTCTGGTGATAACAGGTCTCAAGCTTTGGCCAGCTGTAACAAGCTCCCCCCTGGATGAATGTCTGTGCTTTTGGGGAACCAAAGCACGTTCCAGTGCAGACATGTCACCTCACTGAGCCCAACACAGCAGCTCTACAAAGACTTTTCCTTCCCAAAATATAGTACAAAGAGACTATTTCCACACCACCTAACAGCCATCAAGCACCCACATCTAAACCCACTGAGTATCAGGTGTTAAAAAGAGCTTTAATTTTTAAGACAGTCATTGGTTAACTTTAACACAGTGTTGATAAACAAAATTATTCTGTTAATGCAGCGTTGTTGCTCAACTCAGCAGGTCATAACTCATCCCTGGTGTCTCAAGTCATGCAGCTGTGAGATCATGCTCAAATCCATTGAGATTCCTACAGCTTTGGGGCTACAGTGCTGGAGCCCAGTGATGGTATCGCAGATATCAGTGGAGGTTGCCCCGTGGAAGCCTGAGCAGGTGAATCATCTTCCCATTCTGGGAAGCAGGTCCCAAAGGGTTGTTCTACAGGCAGGGTGGAAAGGACTGCAGTGGGAGGAGGGACAGTGGGACTTTCAGAGGTTGTTCTTCTGGAGCTGGGAAAGTGCACGGAAGGGTCCAGACTTGAGTGCCCTGGAAGGACCAGAAGGTATTGGTCCAGTGTGGCCACCAAACGGGTGTCTGCATTAGTTAACAGAAGAATCGCAATAATAATACAGATGTTCAAATGATCAGTGAAAGTTCATTTCTGAGAGCCTTCCTGGAGGTGGATCAGTTTTTGACTTCCAGCACATTGTGACAGAAATCCCACTCCCTCAAGCTGAATTATTGCTGATTTACACCAGTGTAGCAGAGCAGAAGCTGGTCTGGGTACAGCCTGAGGAGCAGTAATCACAACCTTCTGCTCCCAAACCACAGGCCTCTTACCACTTGAGCTAAAGGAAAATTTTCATTCATTTTGATTAATGTAGGGTTCTTTTCCAGGACTAATGTGGACCATGCAAAGCTGAGAAGCTTCTAACCTGACCTTTTGAACACACCTGGGGGAGGACTTTCGGAGGGGAGTCGTTTAGTTTATTTCTAGTTACCGTAATTCCATAGAAATTTCATGTCCTCTCGCATGCAGTGGTACAGAAAATGAAGAATTAGGTTATGGAGGCATTTGTCCTAGAAAAATAAATCCCACAGCATTTCATGTTTCCTGCCTGAATAGCAGTGGCAGGGTTTTCCTATGACACTCCGTTTATATCTGTCACGCAGTTGAGTTTTGGCAAGCAGAGAATTATGCTTCAAACCCCCCAAAAACCGCAAACTTCTCTCCAGTAATCAGCAATCATCAGTAAACCTGAACCTGAATTTCAGGCTCATTAAAAAAAAAATATGCTGAACTTAGGTGAGGTTTTGCCCAGTTTTACATTTCATGGTAAAAAAGTTGCACACCTGGACTCAGAGGTACCTGGTGACCCAGTTGTTAGAGGGTGAGGCTTGTTCTCCTGGTCGAGGACATGAGGTTCTGCCCAGCAGGGACTACAACTGCACTGTTTCCTTCCCTTAAAAGGATTTAATCTTCAAAAAAATGAAGACTCCTAATATTTATTGTCAAAAATATGCCTTTTTCCTACTCCTAACAGCTAAGGATGTGGCCTTTTCTAAGTTGACAACTGGCCTAGAGGGTTTCTCCATCACTCACTAGATGGCACACCCCGTTGCCAGTCGGGATTTGAGCATCTGCCCCCACTGTCCCGTGTCTGACATCTCTGGGTGGCCACGGCAATAACTGCATTTCCCAAATTCTCTCAAGGTCAGGATATTGCTATTTGCCTCTGGCACCCTCAGATTCCTCCTAATGAAACTTGCTCTGGCACAAATTATAACATTAACACCCTCCCAAGCCATGAATATTGGATTTTTCTCACTTCTGCACAAGAATTAACGTTTTTGTTGTGCTGGTTTGCATTCAATGGATTCTTTTTTATTTTTTATTTTTTTTAGTTTGAGAGGCCAAAGAGGGAGATTATTCAAAATATTTTAGGATGTTAAGACATACATTCCCTTTAATTAATACAATTTATTCAGATTGGTGAAAGGTGTTGGAATCAAAGCCAAGTATTTGATGAGCTTTGGAATCATAGTCAAAAGCATGTTGCTCTTTAGCAAGACAGTCTTTCTGAAGACTGAAGAAGAGAGATCATTAGTTCTTCTCTGAAAAATTTTGCTTAAGAACAGCTACCCAAGGCTGAGTTGTCTTGCTCTTCTGGCCTGGAGGGAGAGACAAAGGCACCAGGACACAGGGGTGGGGGAACAGTCTGGATGTGGTCCCCATTTCACTCCGTGCATGAAGGTCCAGCCAAGCCATGCTCTTTGGTGTGCAACCAGACCCTCACACTTCCATCCTTCAGTGCCTGAAGCAGTTCTTCAACATCCCAGACAAGTGTCCCACACTCAAACTAGATTCCCTATTTTAAGTTGCTCTCCTCACACTTGTCCGTCTCCTCGTGGTGGGGGCCAAGGGGCTCCCAAATTCTTGTTAATTGTGACATGGTGGTTGGATACCAACCCCCTGTGGCTGACTCCTACTTACATCATCATTGTGACTTATGTACAATTATTCACAGCTTGGAATGGTGACTGAGGGAAACCTCCTGTGGTTCTCCAGGACCCACCTTAAACAATTCTATCTCTTCCTCCTCTTTTTTATCACAGATACTACAAAATGTAGTTAAAAGACCAAAAAGTCACTCTACTTGTGATTTTTTTGTTTGTTTGGTTGGTTTTTTTGTTCCTAGAATAGAGAAAATGTAATTCTAAATAGGGACATTATTTGGCTACCAGCAAGTTACCTCTGTGTCAGTGCTGCCCATGGTGTAAACCTGCCATCCCAGAAACAGACATTTTCATCCTGCTCAGGTTTAAAGGTGGTTTCTGGGGCTTGTTTCTTGACCAGTAACTTAGCCTACGGTACATGACTTTTGAAGATGAAAATGTCATCCCCAGAGGATCTGCACTGTCGGCCTAGTAATAAGCTTGTTTAAAAAATATGATGTTCTGCCTCTCACAGGTAGGACCATGCTGCCACCTCAGAAGGCAAGGAGAAAAAAGAGGGTAATCTCACAGACATTTCAATTTCATCAGCTGTTGCCGGCGCTGATCCTGGATCAGAAGTAAATCCATGCTTCACAGCCCTCCCTAACGAGGTAACAGAAGTTTCATGACCTCCTGAAAGCAACTCATTCTCCTTGTTGTGCCTGCCCGGGGCACATGGAAATTTTGTGATAGTGATGGATGAAAGAATTGAATCATCATGAATAAATGATGCTAATCCTACCTTCTGAAGTCCCCGTGGCTCCTACAGCTTCTGACGTGCTAAAGTTCTGTCAGATTAAGGCAATTTACCCTCAATTTAATTTTTAATCTCTCTCTTTTATACTGTTTACTGAAGAAAAATATTTGAAACTTATGGGTCTGACGTTAGTCTTTGGCTCAGGTTTGTTGGGCCATTGTTCTTGATTTCCACGTTAGACTGCTGAAATCTTGTTTGAGAGGAAGGGAAAGGAAGCAAAGAGGAGACAAAGCACGGCAGAAAAGCCTGACAGGCATAAATTTTGCTTTCCAGTATGTCTGTGCTTGCAATCAGCAGCCTGAGAAGTTCTGCTATGATCATCAAGAGATGATGCCTATCAATCAGTCTTTAAACACTGCCCGTTAGCCTCTCTGGTTGAGGATGTAACTGAATCTACAATTCCCTGAAGGCTGCTTTTATTCCATTTTGCAGCCAGAGGAGAAATAAGGGAAGTTCTTCTGCTTTCCAATACACTAAGTGGTGTGGATCAAAGGGATTAGTATCATGGCCTAAAAAGTTATTTTTTAGAGCTATAATAGAATCTATACTGCTGCTTTTTTTTTTTTTTTTTTTCCCTCTCTCATGGAATTGTTTAAGGCATAAATCAAGTCACATAGTATTGATTGTAGAATATATTTGCAGATGTCACTCCTCGGTACAAAGAGACTTGCTTTCTAAGTGTTTTATTTTCTGGTGCTGTAGGATTTCATGTGCTCGACGGGGGCGTATGCGAAACGCATTATATTATTCTCCCAGCTCAGATTTTTTCCAGACGACAGGCGTTACTTTTATGATGCCCCCGCATGGAATGACAGAGTGAATTGCCCTGATTTATACTCCATTCCGAGGGGTGATGCTGCTCTTTCTCATTACCCAGCGCGGCGCGGCTCCCTCGCCCAGCCGTGAAGTAAGTCGCCGCCTTCCCAAACACCAGCCAGGCAGGTCGGTTCCCATCATGCACCTCCCTCACCCGCCCTGGGAACTTTTCCATTTTAGACCTCGGCCTCCAGCTCCTCTTACGGATGGTTTCCATTCCGTTGCCTTATCTGGGGTATACATGGTATCCCATCCTTCATTCTAGATGTACTGTTTGGAGACAGGCACCAAAACAATAAATCATGGGGCTGGGTTATTTTTAGGCCACGTTTCCGAATCAACGTTGAGAATATTTCTGAAGAACCTGCACAAGGAACTTATTGTGTGCATACACAAATAAATGACACAATTCAATGGTTTAATACTATCTGCCAAGTTAAACTACTGCAGAGCAGCTGTGTACATTTAAAATGATCCCTGGCACTTCTGAAGAGTTCATAAATCAACAGCAACATACTTTCTTCCAATTAAGAGAGTTAAAGGAAAAAAATCAGAAATTAATGTGTCTAGGACATAAATGACATCTCTATACACTTGTGAACCTGAAAAAACCTCGAGCCACCAAGCAATGCTCTTTACGTTATCAGGATTATAATAAGTTTTAAATGCTCATTTTTGTAAGTGTTTCAGTTGGTGTCAAAAGTGTTGTTGCAAGGAGGCTCGCTTGAAGCCAGCCAGTGATGTTAATCCCAACCTACTGAAGAAATGAAAGACAGTTATCAACCAAACTGCAGAAGTCCCTCACCAATGCCTCAAACCACGGCTGCCTCCACCAGGAGCCAGATGAGATGTAGGACCCGTACGGGCACTCACGGCTGACTCTGAGAGCAGTCACTAAGACACAGATTGTTGCTCTAAAAAACACACACTGTGTAGTTCAACTGTCTCAATTTTCTTGCAAATTTGCTGGCATCACCACCAACCACCACACTGTTATGAGGCTGGATAACCATCTGCCCTCAACTCTTGCCCTCCACTACAGCAAGCACTGGAGAAACACCAAGGAGGTAACAGGCATCACTGAGTCTTCACACTGAGTCTTCATCACCTTCTTCTTGAGCATCTTCTCCCTTGCAGCTTTTTGCTTTCTCACCAAGCTCCAGTGCCCTGCACCTTTTTCACAATGGAGTTAGTTACTGTCTTGCTGTAGCTGGATCTTCATCCCAACCATATTTGACACAGTATGCATGTGAATACATGCATAAAACTACTTATTTTCCTCTATTTAGATCTTACAAAGGGAAGAAGAATGAAGAGCAAGTGCATTAATAAAAATATTTAATTAAAAAAAAAAAAATCTCATCCAAACAGCAGTTTTGTGCAGGAACCAACACCCATCTGACCAAGTCATCTGCTCAAAGAAGGTTGTTAGAACAAACACTCAACACCTTGTCTGATCAATTTTTCAGCATCTCCAAAGATGGGCTTTGCGCAACCTGGCTGGACAATCTGCTCCAGGGTCTGATACCTCTCACAGTGAAGAAACTTTTTTCCTTATATCAAGTGGAGATTTACTGTTTTCCAGCCCATGCCTGTTGCCTGTAATCCCTCTGCTGTGCACAACTGAGAAGGTGCCTCCACCTTCTCTACATCTTCTCATCAAGAAGCAATTCCCAGGAGTGGGAAGCATGGAAATTCATATCATTATCATCTATTTGCTCAAAACATCTTATTTCGATCTGGATGCTTCCTCAGATCCATAGCTGGTGCTCTCCACCCTCCAGAGGAGGGATATCTCCTTTCACTCCGTGCTGTGGCAGAATGGAGGAGTAATGTATGCCTAATTGCCAGAGTGGCTGCAGCACGCTCGAGTCTGCTTCTTGTTAACGAGGCCGTTGCACATTCAAAGCACAGAAGCTATGTTAAAGCGTGTCCTCTGGCTTTAAGCTCATCGTAATCCAGGCCATTTTTGTGGTAAACCAAGTGTGGAATGGGTAAGATTTGGAGGACTGGGAGACAAGTCTGGGTCAACGCTGCTGTGTATTGATATAATGAGTTCATAATGCTGTTTAGCCGTAACTCTTGAACTAGAGCATAAAAGCTTCAGCATGGTATGATGTTAATTTAATTAGAAGTAAAAGGCTGGTTTTAATACAGATTTGTAAAATGTTTCGCAAAAATTCCGTATCACTTCGTTCTTCCATGGCATTATTTCCTGTGACAGCTCTCTCTGGTGACAGTGATCTGTTTGACAATTCAAACAGGGGGACTTTAGTCCTAGAGAACCCCTGCAGCTGAACAAGGAGACATTTCCAACCAACAATGTGACCCTTCTGGAAAGCTGATGAGAGCTGGGAGTGCTATAACACGCTTTGCAGTTCCTTCATGGCTCACACTCCTTCAGCAACAGGGAGGAGAAGTTCCTGCTCTTCAGGTGGAAGTTAATTTATATACTGAGTTAAAGGGAAGGGTTTGCCATGGCTGAGGTTCTGCCCCATCACTGCCCTCCTCTTCAGGAGCCAGCAGAGGATCCATGTTTTCCACAGCTATGGGGAAAGTCCAGCCACCACATCACCTGGGAACTGATATGAAAATGGACAACCATCACCTTTGCTTGGTGTTTCCATCGGGCTCGTGGAGTTACTCAGCAAAACTGAGCTGTTTTCCAGGGGAGCATCCTGTGACTGAGACGCTGAATGGGCTGTTGATGAGAAAGTTAAGGTGGTTTGTAAATTTGGGGGTATTTAAAAGCCAGGCAGACGTGGTGCTCAGGGACCCTTCTGATCCCGACAATTCTATGATTCCATGCTTCTAAGCTGTCCTGTGCCTGAAGCAGGGCAGCTCCATGCATTTTCCCAGGTTCCCTCCTGGGTCACCCGGCTTTCCCAGCCTGAGAAGACACAGAGCCTGGCATCTAAGACACAGAGAGCAGCCACCTGGAAACCCACTGTCTGGGTCCTCTTCTGGCCCTAACCCTTAGGAATCAAGCTCCCCCTCGTGAACAAAGAGATCCCAGTTTAATGTGACAAAATGCTTTATACTTTCCAGTAACTAAATGAGTAGGAAATTAAAGATTTTCCATTCTGGAAAGTTAAGGAATTGTTATTAGTAAATGCAAGTAATGCTGTAGAGTTTAAATTTCTGAGGAAGTCTGTGTTTATTTTAGGGAAGATAGTAGGGCTGATCTGTTTTCTAGATTTTCATGCCTCTGATGAAGTAATATTTTGCAAATGTTGTTTACAGTTTCAGTCTTAAAAAGCCATATTATATATATGTAATGTGTGTGTATATATATACATATCTCCTTAACTAGACATTCTACCAAGGATCTGAATTGCATGTGAAAAGTTAAAATGCTTTTGCAGAATATATATCTTACTTTGCCTGTAAATATCTGACAGAGATAAGATATTTAATTAATTATTTTTATGATTATTCTGTAGTTTACCGTCACATCCAATAGGTTTAAAAGCCAAAGGTTCAGTTAAAGCACAAAATATGCAAAGACTCCCACCTAAAGAGTGATATGATAAACTTAAAATGCTTTCAAACAATCATAATCTGCCCACTTTAAAAAAAGACACACTTCATAGCTGTAGAGTACATGGCTGGATGGAAGGAAAATTCCACAGAGCATTTTATCAGCTGGCTGCCATTCTCTGTATGCGAGCCAATAAAAATGGAGAATTTTATTGGGAAGCAATAATTTCCTCTCTATCAACTGTTGCAAGCACTATTACATCAAATCCCCCGTGTGCTCGCAGAAACAAAACACCCTTTTAAATGTTTTCCCAAGATAGGATGCAGCCATTCCATCTATCATCTGGAACCCTCACTATTTTACCCAAAACGTGCTCATACGGAGCCGTCGGAGGTTTGAGCCGCAGATGGCACAGCCACGTGAAAGGAGGGCAGGCTTGGTGAGGCTTTCATTCTCTATTTTTTGAGGCTTTAATTTTTATTTTTTTTTTGGGTGGGGTCGAAATAATGATGTAACTCAGCTCTAAAAAGCAATGGCAGGAAGACTACAATTTTACTGAGCAGCTCTGGTTACATCAGGGCAGGGAGGTGGAAAGCCTTTTCAACACAGGAAGCCATAGGTGCTCCCTTGACCAGGGGCAATGCTTTAAACCAAATTAAAAGAGAAGCCAGGTGACCAGAAGAGCACCTGAACCAAAACATTAGTCAAATTATTTAGAAAGTATTAGAGTTACACATTTATACCTTTGCTGCAAAGCTCTGCTGATGTGCTGAGGTTAAATAACCTCCTGATTTGCAGCTCCCTGAGATGGGTAACAGGCCATGCCTTTGCCTTCACTCTCAGCCTGGCTACAATAAATAAATCCAGGCTTTGTTTATATATATGTATTTTTTTTTTCTTCATACAAACCCGCACTAACTGTGTAGCCACTCGAAGCCCCGAGGAACCTCTAACAACGTTTAAAAGCACTCATCCTCTTTTTTGCCGTCAGCGTCAGTCTGCGTTGCTGCTGCCTTCTGCTCAGCAGGTTAGTCAGGGCTGAAGGTGAGCCAAGAGATAAAAACTAGGGATAACACCTTAACGACACCCCAAAAGCATTTCAGCCTTAGATAAAACCACAGATAATGTAATGGGAGGCTGGCAGCGTGCCCGCTCCATTAGCTCTCAGGGCCCTGGAATAAATGACGTGGAGGCAGCCTGTGGGCCTGGAAACAGAGAGGTGGTACCCAGGTGGGAAGGGCTTTCTGGGTCCTTCAGCTTCCAGCTCTGAAATCTGAGTTCAGGAGTTGGCTGGAGGATGGAACCTCTGCTGACCAAAGTTGGCCAAACCCATGGAAATCATGAAACCACCCAAGTGGCTCTTTGTATAGACCACCAAGCTGCCCATCAAGGAATCATGGAATCATAGAGTCAATCATATAATCATAGAATGGTTTGGATCAGAAGGGACCTTGAAGATCATTGACCTCCAAGCCCCTGCCTTGGGCAAAGACACCTCCCACTAGACCAGAAAACAAACAACCCCAAACCCTGACCCTGCTACTAAACTCCATGTCAGTGCTCGAGAGCCAAGGCTGTGGAAGGGCACACTACATCCTAAGCCCAGCTAGAAAACACTTCTTCCACACCAAATGCTTGCACTTGCTCTGAGCAACCTTCCTAACCTCCATCAGCATTCTTTCTCAAAACCCATCGATGCAGGAATGCAAAGTTTATGTAATATTTATGGGCAAATATCCATCTCTATCAGAAAAAAAAAAAAAAACCAAAAACCACTCCAAACAAACCAGGAAAATATGTCCTTCCTCTCCTTTTGATCAAAAGCCCTTAAACCAGCTGAATTAAGAGCCAATAAGTGAACATTGGTCGTACCAGGAGAAGCAAACCAGCTGTTGACACCAATACCACAGTCCCTCTGTATCATCTCATTTAATGAGCCTTCATTTTTCGCTTGATATTTACCTCTTTGAAGCTGAACCCCATCCACCCAGTGATGTATCTTCCGCTCTTCCTCTCACGGCCTCGATGTACACCACAACGGTCATTAGTCAAAGAAAAACCTTCTCCCTCTTGTCTGCAGCCAGCATTCCTGCGTAACATAAAATGAAATTAATCATACAATGGTCCCAAAATTAAGACTCTCAGCAGTGAGTATTTACTTTTCTCTAGGGTACCCAGGCAAGGGTCCCCCCTAACACTGGGGACAAGAGGTGGAGTCCCATCACCGAACTTCTGCTCTGTCTACAGCAAATGTCCCCAATCCATCCCAACGGTGACCTCTAGAGCGGTGGCTGTGGTTTGCCTTGGTTGGCTTTGAGGCTCTATCTCATGGTGAAATTGGCCAAGAGCTGCAGCAGCTGCAGCGTTGCCTCTGCCCCAACCATTGTGGGTTCCTGGGGTGCCAGCAGCCAGATGGAGCAAACAGGGAGCACCAGCCTTGTCTGCCTGAGGAGAGGATGCTCTCAACGCCGGGTCTGGGTGCTGCTTTCTCTTCCCTTCACTGAGAGAAGCCAGATTTAAAATACAATGTTCCAGGGGAAAAAAAAAAAAAAAGAATGAAAGGATTTTGAAAGGATTTTCAGTAGGAAAAAAAAATGTTAAACTGAAATATTTTGACTTTTCAGATCTTTCCTTCATGTTCTTGGCTGAAAACTTTGCAGGGAATTTAACCTAAAGTCCCTGATGGTTTGAATCAATCCAACCCCGCATTGCAGGCCAGTGAGACACCTAACACATGTCAGTGCAAGACTGCTGACCGTTTTTCCCACCAGAATACTGGGAGCTCTCACGTGTCACCGAGAACTTAGAGTATAACTAATTTCTTTTTGTTTCAAGCAATTTCCTTTAGTGCTCAGTGAATTACCCTGTCACACATTCAGCAACTTGTTTTCATACTGCTACAAGCAATTCTGCTGGATGAAATTAGCCCAGTAAAGTGTATTCTCGGGTTTTATTACGCTCTCTTGGCTGAGGAAAGATCAGTATTTAATAGCGAGACGGGGGAGGAAACGCAAGTGGAAAGGTTCCTCTTTTCTGTCTAGTATTTGAAAAAAAAAATTAAAACACCTAATTTCAGCAATGACAGAGCAATGGGGTGGGCTGGTCGGATTCTGCTGGGTACCAGCTGCAGTCAGCAAAACACCTCAGGCCCCTGCAGCCGGGAAATCAGCAGCGCCGTGCACAGGCAGAACCAGAAATAGAAGGAAACAACCAAGAAGAAAGGTAAAGGCCACGCGTAGCGTTTAATTGACGTGACTTCGGAGGCGCCTGCGTGAGCGAAGCAATTAAAGCCCAGGCAGGAGAGGAGAACAGGAAGAAAACTGAGCAGTGGTGATGAATTGAAAATATCATAACGTTTCTCTCCGCAAATTCTGTGATTTTCAGGGTGCAGTGGAAGCTAGAAGTGACACCTCGGGGGGACAGAGACACCTCCCCGGTACCGTGCACATGATAGATGGAGAATAAAAGGAACAATTGTTTTGGCTCCGGCACGATGGTGAACTTTGATGGCATCCCAGTAAAACATATATACATTTATTGCCGTGATAAACTGCTCTTGAGGGAGTGATTTCCCTGCCCTCCCAGCTGGAGCTGTCGTGCTGCGATGACAGAGTGGGTAAGGAAGGGACGGAACAATAGGGGAGTCAAGGAGCTGGAGCCTGACCTTAACGGAGTGGGTGGCATTTGCCGCCGTCCAGAAAAGCAAATAACTCACTCCAAGGTGATAGATTTTACTGGGGAGTGGAAATAACAAAGCTGAGAAATAAAGTGGGGCAAACATGGTATGAAAGCATGCTAAAGTAACTGAAAGGGGGGATTTCCTTCTCAATAGAGTCTGCTAATAAGGAAAGAGAGAGAGAGGAAAAAGCAAGAGGGGTGAGAGAAGAGAGGGATGGAAAAAAGAAAAAGGAAAGGGGGGGAGGAAAAAAAAAAGAAGAAAAAAGTTAAAATGAAAAGAGAAAAGAAGAAAGTAGAAAGAAGAAATAAGAGAAGGGAAAATGGGAGGAAAGGAGAGAAGAGAAGAGGATGGGAGAGGAGAGGGAAAAAGAAAAAGGAGAAAAAAGAAAGAAAAAAGCAAAAAAGAAAAAAAAGAAAAAAAAAGAAAAGAGGAAAAAGAAAAAAGAAAAAAAGGAAAAAAGAAACAAAAAGCGAAAAAGAAATAAAAAGAACAAAGAAAAGAGAAAAAAGAAAAGAGGAAAAAAAGAAAAGAGAAAAAAAGAAAAGAGAAAAAAAAGAAAAGAGAAAAAAAGAAAAGAGAAAAAAAAGAAAAGAGAAAAAAAGAAAAAGCAAGCCTTACAAGTGTGAGGTGTTCTTGATTAAATGCATCACCCAGTGACATGCCCAAAACACACCAGCCCCCTTCATGGAACACCTCAGCTGACGGCGAGGGTGTAATTGAGTAGTTAGTACTGGGAAATTTGTTTCTGTTTTCTCTTGTTGTGAGCAGGGAGCGCGGGGACCTACCGGCAGGAGAAACCTCCTCCTGGGTCACTACCTCCCCCCGCCTCCCCCGACCCAGGAACACGTGGGAGAAAATCCCGCCTTTCTAAAGCAGAGGGAATTTTTGGTTTTAACTTTTTTGGGTTTTTTTTTTTTTTTTGTCTGTGTGTGTGTGTGTGTTTAGAACAACTACCTGCACATTTTAATCATTTCTGCCCATTGCCTTGGTTTTTTTCCATTGTTCCCAAGCCCAGGAATGAGAAAGGCCAGAGACCTACTCAGTACTCCAAGAAATTAGGAATTGCTTTGGTGGCAGTGACTTTAACACAGCTGCATTGGCTGTGGGCAGCCAAAACACCACACTGGCCTCAACGTGCTCAGTGGAAACACACAAAAAAAAAGGGGGTCAGTTTTGCTGAGCTGAAACAAATCAGTGGCACGACTGACTAAAAAAGTGGTTGTGCTCAAGGACATTTTAATTCCTCAGCCAAACACCACAGATCAGTAGTAAAAAGTGTTCTGGCTGGAAGGAGACACGGGAGGTGCAGTAAGTGATAGACAATGCACATAGGATGAGAAAAAAAAAGGAAAAAGGAAAAAAAAAATCAATATATTCAAGTTACAAGTCTGTATGTCCCACAGCTGATTTAAAAAGGGAGGTAAGGAACCAGCTGAAACACCCATTGTCTCTTCTGCAGCATTTTTTTCCCCAAAACATGTGTAATAGAAGGCTCTCTCCCCCTCTCAGCCCGAGGTACTTTTATGGCTCCTGTTCAAATTGCATTAAAGTGCTTCAAAATGGCCAGGTATTTAATTTTACGGCGTACTTTTGAGAAGCAGATGTCTCTTGTGCCTCCATCCTACAGGGGGGAAACGGGTATAGAAATATTCCCGGCTGGTGTCAGGTGGGATACACACAGTGATGGCAGGGAAGATGAATTGGGAAATTTCTGGGCAAGAACAGAAATGATAATAATAATAACAACAACAACAATAATAGCAACAACAACAGCAAAACAACAATATTAATACACTAATTATATATAAACAATTTATCATTATTGTTGTTGTTACTTACTACTACTACTAATGTAATAACAAGCTGTTGCTGGAGACTGCAAACATCCCCAAGACCTGCCAGACAAGCAGACAGGGAGGAGCTGATGACTAGAACGGACAAGGTGTCTCACATAACCAGAAATTGCCAGTTCCTAGAGGACAAGGGCCAGGAAGGACCCACGTAGGTTCCAGTTTCTTGGAGCGAAGAGAAGTGCAATTTTTGGTACAACGACCCTGGGGGTCAGCAACAGGCTCCTCGTCCTCCATTGGGAAGCACAGTGTGATGTGAACAGCCTCTTCTGGGGGAGGAAAGAAGCCAAAAAAGGGTTCTTATGGAAGCACAAGGATGTAGCTGGGATGCTCAGCTCTTTGCACACCTAAGATTTCCAGCAGCAGCGATTCAGCATCTTTTTCCCATCTCTAGATGATGGGACAGCTCTCTGGAATCCCTTACTCAAATCAACACTTCTTCTGTACAGCTTGCTAATTTTGTTCTTTTTTCCTACTCTATTTTAAATATATCCATTTATATATATCTACATATATAATGACCAGAATACTTTTCATTAATGCATCCTTTATGTCTTGCAGCTCCCACAGAGCTGATAATTGTCAAGGAAAATAGAGCTGAAGCATCCCACAGGATACTTGAAAACCCATTTGCACACCCGGGAGCGTGTCAGTTGCCCAAACCAAGCTTTTCTCACCTTTTTTTGGTCTGCAGCTGAACCAAACCCATGCCCAGCCCAAGCCACACCGCGTAGCTGTGACCACTTGGGTAGGTCTTCCCCAGAAATCCCCCTTGGAGGAGAGACATAAATCTCACCAGAAGGGGAATTTCAATGCTTTTGATGGGTGTTTGTACCACGCAGGGAACAGACGGGATGGAACACCCCCTTGGTCAGTTTGGGGTCCCCTCTCCTGTCCCCTCCTCCCCGCAGGTGCCACACCTCTGTCCTTTTCTGCTTCCCATCCTCCAAGAGGGCAATTAACGAGCTGACCTTGATTGTTAGAGCAATGAGTGTCAGCAGGAGCCTCTCTGCTCACCATCCCTTGGCATGAACCAGGAACAACCAGGTCTCATCACCCCGAGAGCAGACACTGCGGGGAAAAATCACGCTGCTAATTTCAGAGAGTTCCGTTAGCTGGCAACAGGCTGAACTGAAAAGTAAAAATTACTGAGCAGAAAATTGGTCCTGTTTTCTCTCAAACCAGGACAGCCCTGATGCAGGGCCGGGGGAGATGCTCCTGGAGCCCTTTTCCCATCAAATCTGCCACCCAGCAGCCAGTTCACTTTTAATATTATTCAAGGCGTCCTTGCAAGTGCCACAGCCAGGCTGCGAGAGAAGGTATGTATAAACCAACGTACATGAAATAAAGTAATTCTCCATAATTCAGTATGACATCCTTCCTTTAATTTAAACCTAATCAGGGAATAAGAAACTAAAACCAGCTGTAAGCATTCACATTACATCTCTCTGGGGAAACAGACATAAAGTTAGGATTTGTTTTCACCCAATGGAAGTTTTGCGACTCGGCACAGCCGCTCTTTTTGTTTAAGCTGCTTCTTTATTACATTTTCCACAACAGAATTTACAATCTCCTCAAAAAAGAAAAGAGAAAATAAAAGAAAAGAAGATAAGAGAAGGAAAAAGAAAAGAAAAGAAAAGAAAAGAAAAGAAAAGAAAAGAAAAGAAAAGAAAAGAAAAGAAAAGAAAAGAAAAGAACAACAAAAAAATAGCCATTCCACTGCCTTCTCCCACTCAAAACGTGAAGAGATTAAAGTGTTTCTAGTAATCTCGCCATCTCAGCCATAAATTCAATGGGCAGGAAAGATATTTATTTATTTTATTTTTTTATGGGTAAGATACTCCTGGAAACTGCACAGCCCGGCACAAGGCGCACAATTCCTTTTTTTCCACCACTCGTACCCTAAATAAGCTTTTAGAAAACCACATCCAAAGGCCTTTAAACGCTCTTTTCTCCACCTATGTCTAAAACGCAGCCAGCTGCTCCCATGGTTCCATGGAGGGTTCCCGAAAGGAGAACAGGGATGGGGGGGACGAGGAGCAGCCCGTGTCGTCCCCCTCCCCGACAGCAGCAAATAATCTGATTACAACCACTAGAACCCATGAAAATTGGTCACTAATGAATGTTTTGAGAAACAAACCCACCCAGCTTGTGGAGCTCACTTGAATAAAACGCAGAGTAGCTGCGAACAGCGGTGCCTTAAGAGCCCAACCCTCTTAATCTGTCCTTAATAATCCTCTGGCAGAGGGAAAGGCCGACCCAAGGCAAAGTTTAACGATCGAACTGGCAATTAGAGCTATCGGTGAGCACTCATTTCTTCTGCCAATGGGCTTCTCCCTGGTGGGAAGTGCAACTATTAATTTTCCAGACTTTTTTTTTTTTCCACTACATCTAAAAAGAAGAAAAAAGAAGAAAAAAGAAAAAGAAAAAAAGAAAAAGAAAAAATAATAAAGAAAAAAAATAAAAAAAAAAAAGAAAAAAGACAAAGAAAAAATAAGAAAAAAAGAAAAAAGAAAAGAGGCATTAATCCACCCTAACCACTGTGTGGGACAGTATCTGATGTTGAACCTGGGAACGGTAGCAGGACCTTGCAGGAAAAGGCAGTAAAGTTGTGACACTGGGTCACAGCCACGAGTGTTTTCTTCTCCACTTATAGGAGGAACTTAAAGAAAAAAACCCAAAACCTCAAACCGTTAAATATTCCCTTGCAGCAAAAGACTTTGAACTTGCCCTTGGAGAGGAACAAATGCCCTGGATGAGCATCTCCTCAGGAGAGCCCATTGCCTCCACTGGTCCAGTCCAGGAGCACAGGGGACAGAAAGGGACATTGCCAGCCTGGTCCCCCCAAGTCCAGAAGGACCTGCAGAACTTGGACCAAGCATCTCCAAGGGGCTTGAGGGGAGAGGACAGGGATGGAGGTGCCAACCTCCTTGTCCCTCCATGTCACTGGGGTGAAATCTTCCTGAAAGGGGGTGGAGAGGCGTCACCAGCCTCTCCCGATGCACCTGTAATGGGAATGCTGGAATTAAGGTATTGATGGGCTTTTTATAAGGATGAAAATGTTCTTCTTGGTTGTGTGAGGGAGAGGGAAAGAGGCAGCAGAGAGAAGGCAGCAAAGGCAGACCTGCACTCACCCTCCTTTTAACCATCTTCCCAGCCAAACCTGGAAGATTTAAACATATGCATCATAAAACTGGTGAATTTTTGCTCCACATTTTTGGACCATCCTAAGTAATTCTTTTCAGCAATTAGAAGTTTAATTTCAAAGGAGTAGGGAGAAAGGAAATGGGAGAAGGGAGAAGGGAAAAAAGGGGAAAAGGGAAAAGGGAAAGGGAAACAACTATATCTGTTTTTTCAGCAATTACAAGTTTAATTTCAAAGGAGAAGGGAAAGGGAAACATGAAAAGGAGGAACATGAAAAGCAGGAGCTCTAAAGCACACTTACTGGACCATCAACATACACCTCAGATATACAGAGGAGCAACTTTGAGCTTGAGGCAAGAATTAATGGCCAACGATTTAAGTTGTCATATTGTCATGTCTTAAAGATACAGGCTGTAGGAATTATCCTAATTAGCAAAGACGTTTGTGTTAGGCACAGACTGAGAGCACAAACGCATGTCACATATGTAAATATGTTTCAACGCGTGTGTTGAAAAATAGGCCTGGCCTGTGTCATCAAATTAAATGATGATTAAATTAATTTGGCAGCCTATCCAGGTTGCAGACTTGCTCTAAAGAAAAATACACACACGCAGAGAGCTTATTTCTTAAGGTAACCATAATCCTGTGTACAATCCACTAACATCTATAAGACTTTTAAAATCATTATTGATAAACAGATCCCGTCATTCACACACCCCATGCAGGTCAAATCAGGACAGGACAAAGCAGATACAGCTTAAGAACAAAGGCAGGTACACGCAAGGTGGTTGTCTCTGTTTCCCTCTGGTGTGGGTGACTGACGGGGCTGTTTGTGTTTGTGTTTTCTCTTCTTGCCTTTCCTTTTTCTTTTTTTAAGCCTGGAAACTGCCAGAGCAAAGTCTGGCAGCTATAACCCCCAGCTAACTACTAGCAAATGCTAACATGCTGTAAAGTGCAACGTTTATACAAGATCCATCTGGCGCGTACAAGGAGGAATCCAAGATTTAAAGCCATCACACTGGGCCTGTGCATTTACACCTTCGCCGAGGTTGGCAAAAGAGAGGGGGGTTTTTGCCCCCCGACTCCAGTAGTAAAAGGAGGGGGTGTGAAACATGCACTGACCTACGCTCCTCCTCCAGCTGCCCTTAGTGTGTACTGCTCCTTGGCATCTCACAGCCCAGGCTTCACGCCAGGAGTAAATTAGTCCAGTCCTGAACTGGCCTATGACAAATTAAATGGTACGAGAGTGAAACATGCCCATAAAGTATCGGAGTAGCTGAGGATTTTTCTTTTGATCAGTCTCACAGCTTTGAGAGGGTGGTCTGCTGGGTCTGGTAAAACCAGCAATGCTCCCAGCAAAAACCCATCTCAGCTGGAGCTTTCTGCCATAATGGATCAGCAAGGAGGGGAAAAAAAAAGGCTTTGAGATTTTTTTGATATTCCTCATGAAGCTCAGGTTTGCTCAAACATATGCCTGACACTGTAGGATTTTTCTGCTCAGTACATTCCCATCGCCTCAGGTGGAACAGAACTGGGTTTGCCAGCAGTCATAGAATCAGGGAATGGTTCAGGTGGGAAGGGACCTTGAAGCCCAACCCTGCCAATTGCCACCCCCTGCCCTGGGCAGGGACACCTCCCACCAGTCCCAGGTCACTCCAAGCCCCCTCCAACCTGGCCTTGAACCCCTCCAGGGATGGGGCAGCCACAGCTTCTCTGGGCAACCTGGGCCAGGCTCTCACCACCCTCACCCCAAAGACCTTCTTCCCAATATCTCAGCTCCATCTCCCTTTTTTCAGTGTCAAACCCTCCCCCCTCATTGCAGAGCTCCCTTGCCTGACACAGAGTCCCTCCCCAGCTTTCCTGAGCCCTTGAGAAGCTGGGAGACCATTATAGGGTCTGAGTTCCTTTATCTACGAGGTATATGAATGGTTTGTACCTAAATAAAAGGTATATACCTTTTATACAAGGCGTATAAATAGGTATGTAGGAAAATATGCAGAGTTGAAAACGATGTATGGACGAGTTGATGCACTCCATCCCCATGGTGATGGTCATCATGGAGATTTAAAGCAAAAAAAATAATAATAGGGTAAATGCCAAGGGTGCATTTACACTCCCAGTGACACCGGGAGTTTCGCTGGGGCAGCATCCCGGTGTCAGGCCTCGGGAATGCCCTCTGCCGTCCGAACGGGCGGGTGTCGGGAGAGCCCAGCCCCGACGTGGGGAATAACTAGGATTTTCCCTGGCTCTGCCCCTTCCCTCCGCCCGCCGCCGCGCAGCGCAGCGCGGAGTGTCCGCCTCACCCCGCGGGGGCCGGGGGGGGTGTGTGGGGGGGGCTACTGAACCCCAAACCCCGACCTGTTCCTCAGTGGGGACGGGTCCTTCCCCGGGCGGGTCATCTCGACACCAGGTGGCACCAAATAACAAGTTTCGATAGCCTTGTGGCTTTTTGATTTTTCCTTTCTTTTTTTTTTTTAATTTTTTCTTTTTTGGCGGGAGGTGGGGGCGCGGGTGTTGGGGGTGGTGAAAGTTGGTGAAACGATCTCGCAGGAAGGTGTGAGAGAGAGTGTGAAAAACCCACCCCAAACCCTCAGCTCGGGGTAGAAAGGGCTGGTGATTTTTCCCCGGCGGGATTATTAAATTGAATTCAAATTATCTAAAGGTACTTTTGGGGGCCACAGGCTGCAGCCCTTCCGGGGTCTCTTAAGTCAGACCAGGCAGTCCAGCATCTTTCCCTATCACATTTTAGAAACCTCTAAGGTGATCACAGTGAAGTTATTTGAAATTTACCACGAAGCAACCCATAAAGTTATTCTGGTTTGATTAAGAAATTACTTTACGTTCTATGGAGTTTTGTTATAACATCTCATTTCTATTTTTTACCAAACTCTTTTCAGAAGAGGACTGTTTTCAGAAGGAGACTGAAAAAAAACCCAAAATGCATTACACTAGCAGACTGCACACCTAAAAATAAATACTTAAAGATCAGTATTTTTCTGCCACAATTATATCCTTAGGATGCAAGTTGCAAATTTAAGTAGTAACAGGCCAGAGTTACAAAAGGGCTTAATGACTTTTGTCTAAACCAGTGATCCCAAACTCTCTTCATCTGAAGCCCAGTGTCCCCCCAGTGCTGACCCTTGGGGCCCAGTCCGGCCAGTGCCTCCCAGAGCTCCAAACAAACTGGGGGTGAGAGGGAGGTTCTGAGCAATAACTGACCCTCCAGGACCACAACCATCAGCCTGGATGGACTCAATCCTGCTCCAGCTCAGCACTGAGAACCCAGACCTGTAATCTGCAACGGAGACAGGTCACTCTCCACCAACATAAAAGTAATTACTCAAAGCACGACAGCTGCTAATTATCCCACACAAACGAGAGCGCTCACTTCAGTTGTGGAGAAAGGAATTGGCTCTTACCTTGGTAAAGCCAGCTAATTGCTGTGCTGCTGATTGTTCTTTCCCAGCTCAAGCGTCTTGTTTTGTTTCCAAGCAAGATGTTTTAGGCATCTTCCTTCAAAAAATGCTGGGCTCTGAAAACTCCACAACATCTCACATGATGGATGCAGCCAAGGACTTCAAGAAATCTTCCCAAAATGTGCTCTCCTCCTCTGCTCATCTTCTTTCTCCACCTTCTGGTGTCTTGTGGAGGGAAGCCTTCTCCATCCGTCCGGGACCAACGGTACCCACCTCTTCCTGCACAAAATATTTATCTTGAAAATTGGGAAACTCATCAAGGAAAGAAGTTCCTGGCAGCTCCCATTCCCCCCTCCAATACACAGCTTGAATATTTTTGATGATGGCAATAGACTGAGGGCAGAGGTTCCAGGGGAAACTTTATCCCCCTCCTCTACCAGCTACTCTGAGCAGATCCAAGCCTTGGAGTTTACATTTAAGAGGAATCTCAGCAGCCATTGCCAAAACAACCTGTAAATGACACGTACCTTCTTCCAGGCATAAACTGGGATACTGGCTCTAACAGAGCCTCATCTGCCTAAGAGCCAAGATTTTTACCTTTTTCAGATCTATTTAGATCCCTATCCCATCCCCATCCCAATAACATCCCATCCCATCCTCATCCCCATCCCAATAACATCCTGTCCCCATCTCATCCCCATCCCATCCTGATAATATCACGTCCCATCCCCATCCTGGTAACATCCGTTCCTCATCCCCATTACGATAACATCCCATTCCATCACTCATCCCCATCCTGATAACATCCCATCCCAATAACACCCCATCCCCATCCCAATAACACCCCATCCCCATCCTCCAGCCCCTGGCTGGAGAAGGGAGGGCGGGTCGCCAGCAGGAGTCAGGATCAACAAAGGGCTGTTTGTTGAACACCACCCCTCATCCTGCCCTCCCCGCTGGCTCTCCATCCCTCTGGGTACCGAGACACAGCTGCCTGGGAGGTGGAAGGGAACGAAGCAGAAGAGAAAGGTACGTCTTGCTCCTGAAATTATCCTTGTGCTCTTTTCGTGCCTGTTACGGTGTGCAGAATTGGGAATATACACGGGAACATGCAGGAGAGGGCTTGGGAGGAACAGATTTATTGCAGGCAAGAGATGCCCTTCCAGATGGATGCATGGCCGGGATCCAGCTAAAGCTAATTCTTTTACTATCTTGCCCTTTTTCAAAGCCACATATTAACCTCTGAGGTCATTAAACATACTATATTGCCTTCCAGTGCTCTATATTGTAGCACAATTGGTGACTACGCGAGAGGCACGTTGACAATGAATTGCCGTCGTTAAGAAAACTAAGCGGGTTTTAACGAGAACTCAGTTTCTGGGAAGAATCGCTGCATTGATGGTAATTACAAAGCAGTAATTCACTGAAATTCACTGGGTTCGTCCTCAGTGGAAGAGCTGCTGCCCTGAGAAGGCACCAACTGTTCAAGCAAAAGAGATTTGAAGAATTTTTTTTCTCAATTTTTTACTGGAAAAAAAAAATTCTTCAGAATCTTATCAGTTATGCATCTTTTGTGTAATGATTCCAATGGAGTGCTCTAAAAAACTTCATTATTACACACTAACACATACGAGCATTAAATATTCATGCTTAGCTCAGCGTTTGACAGGTGCTTCTGAAATGGAAACTTGACACACAAGTAACCAATAAATGGTGTTCTATTTTGTGTATTTTACCCCCCTGAACCCAACACACGTTAAGAAGCAGGTCTATATTCAATTTGTCTCGCTTTAAGGGCACTTGTTCACCCAGCACAGACCGGGCAAGATCATACACCAGAAATCTGATGTTTTCCTTGTTTTCAATACGAGGCAAGTGGAGATGGGACCAGCTTAATAACGCTGGGGGTTGTATTTAACAGCATTTAGCAGCTCATTGCCCAAACTGTAAATATTTTGCTTTTCCCAAACATGCCAGATCTCTGGAGGTGCCGAAACACACATTTTTTTGTGCCCTTTCTCAATTTTTTTTTCCTAAGACCCAAGCTTAGAGTCTTGGACTCACCTCAGTGACTGGATTTGTCCATCACACTTCCCCACCTTGTTTTTATGAGAAAAATCTGTTTCCGTGGGATACAAGAGCAGATAAGGTCTTTGCTGCATATTTTGAGAATAAATGTACAGGTACTACTCTGCTCCTTACCCGGGCAGCCAGTGATGCTCCTTCCTCTGTGCCGGGGTGAGCCAGGACAGAAATTGAAGCAGTTTCTCAGGAAAAAGGATGCTGGAATTGCCTTTTGAAGAAGGGTCTTTCAACTAAAAGTTTGATCTGAAAATAAAAAAAAAAAAAAAAAAAAACCCAAAATAAAACAAACAAAAAACCCAGGAAAAATATTTCAGCGAAAAATTAAATTGCAGTAAAATAAATACTTTTTTTTCTTTTTTTCCCCCCACGTCGAATAAAACATTTTGAGCAGAGGGAGCAGCTGGGAACAGATTCTGATGAGCGATCCAGCTGAACTGCAGGTAGGGAAAGATCACCCAAATTATTAGGAATAAGTAAAAAGGAAAAAAAAAAAAGAAAAGAAAGTCACAAGAGGAAGATGTGATGAATGACTCCTCCTCAGGGAAGACCTCGTAGAATAATCCAATCACAGGAAACAAAGGCATGAGGCCCCTGCTTCCTAAATTTCTCTTTTATGGAATTGTTCTTCCCTTAAATACTCAAATAATTCAGCTCAATCATTTGAACAAAAAAATGTTAAATTGTACTCCTTGACATCGGCGTTTCTCAAGGTACAGTATAAATAATCTGGTTCTCTTCAAGCATTAGACTTCTCTGGGCAGAGCCCTCCTAAGGGCCGTGTTTATACTCCTACAAAATAAAACCATTATTAAAATAATAATACAGATTCTTTACTCAAGTCTAAGAAACACCACCAGGCAAAGTTAGAACAATGTTTACTTTATTTGAGGAGGAGTTTTGAGGTCTAGAACTAATAAAGACAGTATGTTATTCAATGCTGCACTCTCAGGTAATTAAAAAATAGATCCCCAAGGCTCCATTACTGGTGGTTTATGGGAGTCTCCTACTCAAAAGTTCATGGAAAGTAAAAGGAATCATTCAATGAATTTTCCTTCTACGACAGAAGTTCAAAAATACACAGGAGCTTATTTTCACTTCAGTCATGTTCTTTAATATATTGGCCGCTATTTAATATTTTATTTGGCTACCGGTGCTCAAAAAACCAAGTTCACACAAAATCTTATGGAACAGTATAACCAAAGAACATCAAAGTGTAGTATTTTATCCCTAATATGAACCCGAATTCCCAGATTTTCTTAGCTAGAACCTGGCGTGTCATTCATTGCCTGAAGAACTGGAAGATCAGCAAGATAGCTGGGGTGCGTGTGTGTGTGTGTGATGGAACTGCCCAGGAAAAAATACTAAGAAAATCCAGAAAATAGAGTACAGAGCTGGCACTGGACAGGCTGCTGGGAAGCCCAGTCCCCACCAGTAGAGCTGTTCAAGGGATCATCTTTCCCGCCTCCTAAAAAAGGAGCATCACTTAAACCACGATCACCTCCTGTGAAAAGGCAGTTTGCAGAACTGAAAGAATTAAAAAAAAAAAAAAAAAAAAAAGAAAAAAAAAGAAGAAAAAAAAAGGAAAAAAAAGGATTAAAGAAAGTTCTCAGGACAGCAGAGCAGCACGTGGCAGAGGAGCTGCAGCCTCTGGGCTCTTCACAGCTTCGGCTTCTCGAGCTGGCCCTGACAGAGGATTCCATCAGCAGGTGTTTTGTGGGTTTTTTTTGATGGGGAAAGATACTATTAATTTTATGTGGGTGACTCTTCTTTCCATGGGCAAAAGGGGCAGGAAGGGAAGAAAACACACCCAGAGACTCCCAGGTCTGGCAGCAATCACTGCACCCCCTTTCACCTCCCCGAGCACCTCCAGCCCAGGACAACATTCTCAGGGTGAGAGGCCAAACAAACAGTTTTGCAGCACCAGAAACCTCGGTTCCCCATGAACGGATTCCCCAAGGTTGCCCAGAAAGTAATTAATATAGACCCTTAGAATCATTTTGGTTGGAAGGGACCTTTAAGATCATTGTGTCCAACCATCAACCCAACACTGACAAACCCACCACTAACCCGTGTCCCTAAACACCAGGTCTATCCTTCTTTTAAACATCTCTAGGGATGGTGGCTCCACCACTGCCCTGGGCAGCCTCTTACATCAGTTCTGCCACAATATTCTTTACCTTCTGGGAGAAAGCACTCTCCAGCACTTGGGCTCAAACCTCCCAAAGTTCACAAGAAAGCAAACTGGGGAAAGGGATCTACTCAGCAGCTCCCATGGTCTCACCTCCTTCATCTCTCTCCAGCCCCGGCTGCAGGAACCCCAGCAGAAATGAGGATGGTCCCAGCACTGGTCCTGCTGAGCTCCCTCCTGGCCGTCACCGCCATCCCCTCCCAACGTTCCACCTGCTCCAGGATTGCCCTGGGAGATCTGCACTGCCATAACCTCCCCCAGGACACCCTGAACCTCCGGCAGATCCAGCCTGGTCTGCAGGACCACTTCTGGGCAGGGCAGGGATGCGAGGAGATCTGTTACTGCCACCAGGATGAGCTGCTCTGCTGCCCCAAGTAAGACTCTGCACCATCCCATCCCACACACCAGGACCCAGGATGCTGTCCCCTTGGACAGAATAAGCCATCGTTGTAGGCAGGCATCACCTCAGAGGGCTTGAAATTATACCAAGATACAGCAAATTAGCCAGAATGCTGCCAGCTGTCAGGTTTTGCTTCTCCAGGCACACACTTAGCGTGTTTTGTAAACCCACATGTCCCATTATAGGGGACATCAGCATTGACATCACCCAAATTTGGACTCTTCTGTTAGAGCTGAACTAGCTATACCAGCTACATCAGTCCTTATTGACAGAATCCCGGAATGGGCAGGGTTGGAAGGGGCCTCTGGAGCATTATCATAGAATTGTCCTGGCTGGATGGGGCCTTTCAGACCATTAAGTCCAACCATCAGCCCAACACTACCAACCCCACCACTGCCCCACGTCCCTCAGCACCACGTCTGCCCAGCTTATTAACACCCCCAGGGATGGAGACTCCACCACTGCCCTGGGCAGCCTCTCCCAAGGTTTGACAGCCCTTTGGGTGAGGAGAGAAACTGGACTCCACACAATTCAATATGAATCACAGGAAAGCCCTTTATTGAGCTCAAGGCTCTCTCTTCTAGACAATCCTTCTCTCTCTACGCGTGGTTCTAACGCATACGTGGCGTTAGTGGGAAGGTTAAAGTTTATCAGCACAAGCCCAACACACATTCTGGATTAACTGTTGGTTGTATCCTGTTTATGTCTGCTGTGTCCAGGTGTCTGGGCAGACTCCCTTGTTTCTTGCTCAGCAATTGCTGATCTTGTTGGTTGTTGTCCTTGTAGCCCAGGGCTACGTGTCCCACTCACATTCATTAACGGCTGGTTCAGCGTGTCTGTTTTGTTTCAGACACATTCCCACATTTGGGTGAAGAGATTTTTCCCAATATCCATCCTATACCTCCCCAGGTGCACCTTGAGGTCATTTCCTCTTGCCCTATTGATCATCCTGTCCAATCCCCCACCAAAGCAGGGCCACCAAGAACAGTTGGACAGGAACATCTCCAGGTGGGTTTGAATGCCTCCAGAGCAGGAGACTCCACCACCTCTCCCAGGGAAGAAGTGTCTCCTCATGTTGAGATGTGTCCCATGTCCCAGTTTGTGCCATTGCCCCTTGTCCTATCCCCAGGCACCACTGAGAAGAGTCTGGCCCCCTCTTCTTCCCACCCACCCTTTAGCCATTGCTCAGCATTGATGAGATCCCCTCTCAGTCTGCTCATCTCCAGTTGAACACCCCCAGGTCCCTCAGCAGAGAGATGCTCCAGTCCCTTAACACCTTCGTAGCCTTCATTGGACTCTCTCCAGCAGTTCCCTGTCCTTCTGGAACAGCAGACATTTTTCAGGTCCATAAAACCAAACCATTTCCACAGTAAAGAACCACATTTCCATTCTACGGTGCAGGCACATACGTCAGATGAATAAAAGATCCCGTAAAGGACCTTCAAAGATGAACGCCAGCGGGGAGGAGGGGCAGAAAGAGCTTCTCAGATGCCTACAAGGGAGGGAGCAGGTTTATCCAGGAACACCAACACTCCCCCAGCTCAGCACTGGCAGAGCCCAACGGGGATGGTCCCACCAAACGCGGGGTTTTTGCTGTTCTACAGCAGGAATGCACATCCCAGCATTGAGTCAATAAACAGCTGTCCCATACTGGTTTGAAGTAATAAAATGTATTAAGAGGTACTACCTCGTTCAGCTTTCCAGCAACACCTCCTCTTCAGGAGATTTAGATTAAAAATATCAACCCCTCAAAACTTATCAATACTTCATTGTGATGGCAGTATATAGGCAACAAAAATCACTTTTTATATGCACTCTTCCTACCACCCAAGTTTCTCAAATCCCCTAAAATCTGACAGAAGGCAGCTTTTCAGCATTCCCACAGGGAACTAGATTTGAACCACGTGGGACTGACTTCTAGAGAGAGGAACCTCACAGTCAACCTGAATTTAAGTGAGTTTTTTGCATTTCACTCTCCATAAAGCCAACCATGGTTTCCTCACCCTGAAGCACACTTTGGGTTTCCAGCTACAACCTCTGAGCTTTGAGCCACCTAAGAACACCTCTGACTTTTACAGACACAGAATCGTGGAATCACAGGATGCTTTGGGTGGGAAGAGACCACAAAGCCCATCCAGTACCATCCCCTGCCCTGGGCAGGGACACCTCCCACCAGCCCAGGTTGCTCCAAGCCCCCTCCAACCTGGCCTTAGACACCTCCACGGTGCTCATGCAGAAGCTCTTTATTGTTCTAAACTCATGTATTTGCTAAATTTACTGTCTCAAAGCTCAAAGGCCAGCCTGGATCCTGGCACTCGGGTCAGTCAGTGGCAGCCCTGCCATCACCCCCAGCCCAGGCCAGAGGCAGAAACCAGGATCTTCATCCACTCTTGCATTGCTGGAAGGGCATTCCACAGACACAGCAATTCCACATACATCCCCACCAAAAGCTAAATACCCACCCCATAACTGGAAATAAATGTTGTGTGAAAGCTCATGTAAAAGAACAATCTAATAATTTAAATATCTGTCAATATCTTGCAGGGATATTTTCTTTGGACCAAAGATATCCTTCGTGATCCCCTGCAATGGTCAGTGATGGACTCCAAGTCCTCGGTGAAGACAACAGCCATTGTTCTACAATCACATCACAATGCTTTCTGGGAGAAAAACAAACCCAACAACAACAACAAACCCCAAACCCTTCCTTTCTAACCACGAGACAGCAATGCTTTTTACACTGTAGAAAAGTTTCCCTTTTGGAATCTCAGATGGGCAAGAAATTCTCCTTTCCAATGCAATGTAGTCACCTTCATCCCTACGGTGGTGTAGAAGACTCTAGAAGCTCCCAACACACCATGGTCTTCCTCTCCCTGCAAAAAGCCCGACTCCTTGCACTCAGCATGATGTTCTTGACTGCTGTGGATGAAGAAACTCCCAACCCAAGGCTTTGCTTCCCCAGGACCGGGACTCTCGTGGCTTCCTACAGCTTTGTGGCCACCACGGCTACTGCTGGTTGAAGCTGGAGCTACTGGGTCCCCAGCGCTGCTGCAGACGGGCTCCTGCCTCCCATTTAGGCAGCTTAAAATACACAGTAAAATACCAAAATAAAATGCAAAAGGCGAAGTTTCACTATTCTTATTTGAAAATTCCACTGGGGGGAAGGAGGGAAAGAAG
>VXBJ01005189.1:79896-97562 GCA_013400055.1 Nycticryphes semicollaris
GTTCCATTCGCCGTCAGCCGCAGCAGCGGAGGGAGCAGGGTCGTGTCGCCGCCGCCACCAGGCAAGGCTGGGCCGCGGGAGGGCGGGAAAGAGCCGGGGGGTGCCGGACTGTGAGAGGGTGCGCGGCTGAGGGGTGGGGGAGGCCGGGCCCAGGAGCGCTGAGGCGGCGGGTCCGGCGGGAAGGCGGCCCTTGGCCCTGAGGCGCGGCCCCCGGTGGTGCGGCTCCGCGGCCCGCCCTCACTCTCCTTCTCCACCCCTCGGCCCGCCTCAGGGAGCCGCCGCCGAGCTCGCCATGGGTAAAGGCGACCCCAACAAGCCGCGGGGCAAGATGTCCTCCTACGCCTACTTCGTGCAGACCTGCCGGGAGGAGCACAAGAAGAAGCACCCGGACTCCTCCGTCAACTTCGCCGAGTTCTCGCGGAAGTGCTCGGAGCGGTGGAAGGTGAGCGGGGACGGGGTGAGCCCGGCTGTCCTGGCTCCGGTAGCCCTCAGCGGGTTGGTACGGCTTGAGCTGATCCCGGCTCGTCTCCTCTCCCTCTTCCCTGCCTCCTGCAGACAATGTCCAGCAAGGAGAAAGGAAAGTTTGAAGAAATGGCCAAAGGAGACAAGGCTCGTTACGACAGAGAGATGAAAAACTATGTTCCTCCTAAAGGCGAGAAGAAGGGAAAGAAAAAGGACCCTAACGCTCCTAAAAGACCGCCGTGAGTGTTTCTGTGACCAAAAAAACCCATATATATTCATTATAATAGTCTGACACTTAATTTGAATTGCTGTCTGTGATTTTTAGATCCGCATTCTTCCTTTTCTGCTCTGAACACCGCCCAAAAATCAAAAATGAACATCCTGGTCTGTCTATTGGAGATACAGCGAAGAAGTTAGGAGAGATGTGGTCTGAACAGTCGGCCAAAGATAAACAGCCGTATGAGCAGAAGGCTGCAAAACTAAAGGAGAAATATGAAAAGGTAGAGTGGAAGTGACGAAAGAAGGGTTAAAGTTGCAGAGGTCACTGGAAGTGTGTGACCTTTCTTTTGCACCTAAACCATCATACATTCATTTGTTCTAAATCAAGCAATCACAGAACGGTTTGGGTTGGAAAGGACCTTGAAGCCTCCCCAGTGTCACCCCCTGCCCTGGGCAGGGACACCTCCCACCACACCAGGGTGCTCCAGGCTCTCACCACCCTCACACCAAAGAGGTTCTTCCCCAGATCTCATCTCAGTCTGCCCTCTTCCAGTGCCAAACCCTTCCCTCTTCTCTTATCACAACATGCCCTTGTAAAAAGTCCCTCTCTGGCTTTCTTGGTGGCCCCCTTTGGCTCCATGTCTAGAGATGTTGCCAATATGATGCTTTCCTTCCAGAAAGCGGGGCACCTGCTTGAAAAATAAGCAGTCATAGTCCAGAACACTGCAGTCCTGAAACTGGATTACTTGTTTTCTTGTGAAAAGCTGTAAGCATGGAGGTCCCAAACCTGAAACCCTGCTTTTGCACACGTGCTCTGTTTGATCTGCACGGTATATTAGTGTTAAGTTATTGAATCAGTGCAGGTTTGTTCCCAGCGACTAAGCGGTGTTTTTCTTGCAGGATATCGCAGCGTATCGCGCCAAGAGCAAGAGCGACGCAGGAAAAAAGGGCCCAGGCAGGCCTGCGGGCTCTAAGAAGAAAGCAGAACCAGAGGAGGAGGAGGAAGAAGAGGAAGACGACGAAGAGGAGGAGGAAGAAGAGGAGGACGAGGAATGAGCGGATGCCCTGCTGTAAAGATTTATGCTCGAAATCCAATATTTTGCTAAGAATGTGAACTGGAGTGCAGCTGGTGGTTAGCTTCAGAATACACCCCTGTTCAGAACTGTGTGTAGGGAAGGTGGCCCTTGGTAGGGGACACCCCCGTTTTTCATGGCAGTGGGAGCCCAGGGGCTGCTACAGCTCGGTTTAGTGACAAAAAAAAAAAAAAAAGAAAAAAAAAAGTGTTGTGGAAGGTTTTTCTGCGTATTTAATGGTTTTGTTGGAACTCAGTGAGTGTTAGCCAGGTGTTGCTCCATAGCAAAGTGAAACAAAGGCGGTAGCTTTAATAGCTGGTCTGGTCTTTTGTAGTATATTGCCTTGTGTTACTTTTTTTTTTAAAAAAACCCCCAGTTTTGTAATAAAACGTTGTACATGAGCAGTGCTGTGGTGGTGTTTCCTAGAGGCTGGGTGCTCCCGGGGCGCTGGATTTTAAACTTAGTTTTTGCTCCGTGGGGACAACTCTCCCCGCTGTGTCCCACCTCTGCTCCCAACAACCCTCCCGGGGGAGCGGGGAGGGCAGTCCCAGCTGCACCCTTTCCCTTCGGTACGGGTAAAGGTCTGGGTCTGAGTATGTGACAGCGGGGGGAAAGGGGAGATCCCACAGCCACACTCCTCACTCCTGTTTAGTTTGATGGAGGCCATGGCTTTTACTGGCTCTTCAAAGCTCAGCACCGAAAACCAGTTCTGGTTTTTTTTGACCCATCAACCCCTCTTAACGCCCCAAATCCCTTAAGCACCCAAAGTGCAGGTTTTTTTTTTGGTACTTAGTCCTAAAAGTGTCTCCCTCTTGCCCATCACCTTCTGGAGTGACCCCGTGTCCTCTCGTACACTTGTTTCCCCGCAGAGCTGCTCCTTCAGCGGGGATGCTGTGGGAAGTGTGTCCCACCAGGTGTACAGACCCTGTGCTGGAGGAGCTGCAGCAGCAGCAGCGCAGGAAATGCACTCGTTGGGTGACTATTTGCAGGTGGTTTGTTTTTTTTTTTTCCCTTTCTTCTGACTTCTACCCCAGGGCTTTGAAAGGAAGCACCCCCCTGACAAGGAAGGCAGCGCCCTAGAAGAAAAACTGAGTTAGTTTTTCACACCTTGAGTTCAATATGGGGAAGTCTGAGGGGAATTAATTACTCACCGGGACCTTCTTCGCTGGGAGGTCTGTCCCCAGCCAACACCATATGGGATGCCTCAAAACCAGTTGGAGGTACTGGGGTGACAGCTCACGGAGTGTGAGAGGTGCAGAGAAGAGGCTGAAGCACCACAACCCCCCCACCCCCCTCAGGTGGGTAAAAAGCAGGTAAAAACCCAGGGATTAGTAACAACTGGGCAACTCAAGCCACTGAGCCCCCCCCGGGGACAAGAGGTGGCTTTGACAGGGCAGATGGTGTCCATCCAAGAGCTCTGAGGAACCTCCAGGATGAAATGAACTCAACCATGAACCCTACTTTGTATTATTTTCCCCCACTTCAAGCTGCCTCAGCAGACAGACAAACAGGGCTTTCTGTTTCATAAGGGGTGATCCTGCTGCCAGGCTGCCCAGAGAAGCTGTGGCTGCCCCATCTCTGGAGGGGACTCGGAGCAACCTGGGCTGGTGGGAGGTGTCCCTGCCCAGGGCAGGGGGTGGCACTGTGGGGGGGTGCTTTAAGGTCCTTTCCAACCCAACCCATTCCATGATTTTTTGATTCTTTGGAGAAATCCTTGCCCATGGAGGAGAAGGAGCTCAGGTCCACTTGAGTTTGGCCTGGTCTAAGATCAGTCAGTCACCACTGAAGGCCTTGTAGGAGTAAAAACACGTTTCTCAGCTCAGGAACGACATAGGAACTGGTCATCGGGTTCACCAGTGGAGAAAAATCACCCAGAAAACCCCATTTATTCCCCTGTTATTGGGTAAAGAGCTAAGAAAAAAACAATTACTTTGTATTTCCTTACCATCTTCCCAAAGGAACATAAAGTTTCCTCCTTCTTACATCAACTTCTTGAGCTGAGCCTATTGGCAAACTTGGGCTGATGTTTCGGATTTTTCCCCAGTGAAACCCAGAGCTGAAGAATGGCATTCTCTCTCTCTTTTTCTTTTTCTTTTTTCTTTTTCTTTTTCTTTCCTTTTTGGTATTTTCAAAAGGAAACCCTTTCTCAGAACAGCTATAGACCTGGGAACTGAATACGTGCAGCGTTTAGAGCTCAAATAACACAAAAGAAGTTGCAAACGGGTGTGGAGAAAAAAATAGAATTAGAAAAAAAATGGAAGAGAGTTTTATCGTTGGTTACTTGATAACTTTAAATACTTCATAATCTATTGGGGTGTTCCCTACCAGCGTATTGCAGGCACCTGGGATATATAATCTAGTACTCACTGCTCAGGGATGAAGTGCCACCCGTCCTGCTCGACTCTCTGCTACCGCAATCCAGTAACTGTCACAGGCCACCACCAACCCATGAGTGAACTTGTGCATCACTCCCATGTCCTGAGGTCAGCTCTTCCCTCCGGCCTCAGTGCTGGAGAGTCTCATAACGTTCCAGGACTGGACTCCTGCTGGTGGCCACTGTAACCTCAGGGCCCTGCTGGTGGCCACCAAAGCCTTGGGGCCCTGGTGATGGCCACTGAATCACCTGAGGCCCTGCTGGTGGCCACCTAACCCCTGAGGCCCTGCTGGTGGCCATCCAATATGGAGACCAGTCCCGTGCTCCACCTTTGAGCTGCACGGCTGTTTCCTGCCCCAAACATCTACTGAGGCACCAGCAAATCAGTTCCTCCGCAGGAATGGGATCCCCCTTGGGATGATGTGGGCATGGACAACACCACATCCTCCTGAAAAGCCCTCTGAGGAACCTGGCCCTGACCTAGCACTAATTAATCCTTCAGGAATTAACAAGCCCTCGTCACTGACAGGCATCATGCCCATCTGCTCCAAGATGCTCAGCCCCGGGGCTGTTCTTGTGGCATCTCAGGCATTAGTTTGAGGGTTTTTGTCCCTCTGCTCCCTTCTACAGGAGACACCACTCACGTGGCCGAGCTGTTTGAAGTGGGGTTGGCTCCCGTCCCTAAAGCCACCACCTTTCTTTTCAGGGAAGTCTATTAGCGAGGAAAAGAAGGGAAAAATGCAGCCATACCTTTTTCCTCTTGGTGCATGACCAGCTCCCCCTCCTCCCCGCAGGCTGTGGTCCTCGTCACAGTTGGGGACCTGAAGGAAGGGACCTTTTCCATCAGGCCACCAAGATCCCTCAGAGGAGAAGCTCCACCACTGCCCCACTGAAGAGCCTCCATCCAACTGCTGGCCAGAGCAAAGCAGTGAGGTCAAAACCCCCGAGGGATTGTGCACAGAACTTAGTTTTTTCCTTTACCAGGACCCCGTTGCGCAGTAACCGAGAACATTTCATTGGGTTCTTTTTTTAACCGAAAGGGAAAAATCACACTCGATGCACGGCTAAATCCAGCACAGCGCCTTTTGTGGGTTTTTCTTTCTTTTTTCTTCTGAAGTCTCCCAGATCAGAGAGAGGCATCAAAGGTTCACATCTTGGGCGTAATTTAGGAGATCTTGGGCTTCTTGGTCCCATCTGGGAGCCGTGAGTGGATCTTGGCTGCGGTTTGGAGGCAGACCGTGTGGAAGAGGCAGAGTGGTCATGGAGATCAGGCAGAATTAGGGGAAAAAATTAGTTTCTCCTTGGATGCCACCAACGGGGACAGCGTCTCTGATGGTCCAGGTGGTTGGTCACTAGGAGAGATGTCCCCTCCATCCCACCGGTCCCTGCTCCCCTCCAGGAACCGGCTGCTGCGGCGCTGCCCGCTGACAGGACAACAGGTACCTAAATAAAAAGCAAAACTTTTACTATTTGTTAGCTTGTAACATCCAAGTTGTCTGGATTCAGAGATAGAGGGTTTCTGTAGAGACAACCACCCATTTTTACTCCGTGAAAAGTATATAGTAAACCCAAAAAGTCAAATATTTTATTTACTTCACCTAAAAAACAAGCAACCCAATAAGTAAGATATACATAGGTTCCCCAGATTTATCCCTAATAAATTTTTTTAAAGATTTATACAATTTCTACAGAAACTTACAGTGTATCAAAATCTGCATAAATCAAATTTATAAAATATGTAGAAATGCATAGTGAGATCATCATCCACTTCCAAAGCAAGAATATGGGAATTACTGGTTGGATTTTGTTTTTCCACGCCGGCTACAGTAGGGAAGAGTCACTCCAGCAACAGCTCCCCACCGTCCTGAGCTCTGGGAGGTGCCAGAGTCACGCGCAGCATCAGCTTTCCCAGGAATTGCACTAAATAATACCCATTTTTACCCATTTTCTCTCTCTCTTATGCATAGTCGTATGATTAAATTAATCCACCCCCCGACGCACGACGAGGGAGTCAGTTTTCGCCCACAGGAAGGAACAAGTACCAGCAACACACCCTTATCGTCCTTCTGTCTGTTTGTTTTCTTTTTACTTTTTCCCCAGTTTCTCCCTCCTTTATTTTCTGTTTTCCACAGCTCCAAAAGGATAGATAAGTTTAAAGGAATTCGGAACTAAGGGATCCGTGCAGACAGCCCTAAAAAGATCCAAACTGTCACCAAAGGGGACCCCTCGTCAACACCCGTGGGAGCTGCAGGCGTCACCACTCCTGACTTTGGGCAAGTATTTCCTCGTAGTTAATAGCCACAAACTGTGGAATTACGGGAGTGGGGATAAGTCATTCCCTCTCCACCTCCCTGCTTTTATATTTCATTTATTTAAACTTTCAAATTATATTTATTTATACTAGGAGGGGAGGTTTTCTCACACACTTTCTCTATTCCGGACACTATCGCACCACGCGGTTCCGTTCCGTGATCCTCATCCCTCGGGGAAAAAAAGTTCCCCGGTGGCAAAAACAAGAAGAAAAATCGGTATGAATAAAGGTGGTTTCAGGATTTCCATTCCTCTTCCCAAACGGGAACCTGGCAGCCCAAGGAGCTGCAAGGAGTTAGGCAGGGCTGTTCAGGAGCGGGATGGTTTTTTGCCTCCAAGTGAAAAGCTTTAGTCCTCCCCACAGCAATTTCCATTCACAATAATGCTATAAACCAAGCATTGGGCTCTTTCTAAGATTTACATAATTGTGCAGCTTTATTTTCTTCCTTTTTCTTTTTTTTGTTTTGTTTTTTGTTTAAATTATTCCGGTGTAAGGCATGGTTTAAAGGAGCAAATTAGTGCTTTATACATTCCCACCTGGGATGGGGAGGGAGGTTATTTCCATCAAATCGTACCAGCTCTTCCTCACCCCACACACCCAGTGGCCGCCCGAGCCCAGTAGCCAAACTGGCCACCAAAATCTGTGACAACACCATAATTATTCGGGGAGAGGGGTGGCACGGCCGGTCCCTACCCCCAGTGACAGCTCAGAAAAAAAACCCCATCCCGTCATTTCCCAACAAACGCTCTTCCCCGGGGAAAAAGAGAGAAATGAAAAAAGAGGCACTAAATATGTCAAAATTCACCTTCTAAAAAAGCAGCATGACGGTGAGAGAAGGCCACCCTGGCTGGTAAAACCTGTGGCAGTGCTTAGTAAGATGTCAAATTAAATTAAAAAAAGGAAAAAAAATATACAACAGGTTGATAATCCCCCAGTTTCTGTGAAAACAAAATCTGGTTTGCTCCAACCTTTTCAAGTGTGTGTAAAAAAAAACCAAAAAAAACCAACCACAAAACAAAACCCAAAACCCAACAAAATAAACTGCCTTCAGAGCCCTGAGTGTAATCCCAAAGAAGAGGAGGAGGCTTTTAGCCGTGTTCCCTGGGAAACACAGCCAACAGCACGGTCATTTACCAACTGAAAACTGAACAACAACAAAAAAATCCAACCCAGAAAACCTAAAAATTAAAAAAAAAAAAAAACAACCCAACCAAACAAAAAAAATGTAAACATCTACAGAGTTTAAGGTAAAGCAGTTTTGTAAACATTAACTGCGGATGATAATGTTATTGTCATCATAATAATCATCACAGTTCCTCTACGTCCTTCATCCCAGCCGGCGGCCGTTCGGAGTTCATGATTGCAGCAGTTTTCCAGGCAGTTTCCAGTCCGGTCCCAGCTTGGGGGGCGGAGGGGGTGTCAGTGGGAAGGTGTCCATCCCCCCCTGCCCCAGCCCCACCTTTGAGCTACACACTCAGGATGTTGTTCATTTCCCACTTCTGCGAGGCTTTTCCGGAGTCGCACTCGGAAATGAAGACTTGATGGAGCACCTCGGAGCGGTCCAAGCACTTCCCGGAGGGAATGTGGGTGAATCTGTGCAGGCTCTGGAAAAGAAAACCACGAGGAACATGCGTTGGGTGTGCTTGGGGGGGTTAACGTTTTTCTTCACAGCTGTAATGCAGCTATTTAAAAAAAGCACATTTTAGGGGCTCAGAATAGGTTGGGTTTTACTCGTTTTATTATGTGTTAAACCTGCACTTTCCCAGCTTCTGTGTTTTCAGCTCTGCTGATGGCCACCAAAATCCCTGAGGCTCTGCTGGTGGCCACCATAGCCCCTGAGGCTCTGCCAACAGCCACCCAAGCTCCACTGATGGTCAATGAAGCCCCAGGGCTCACTGGGGGCTACCATAGCCCCTGAGGCTCTGCCAATGGCCACCCAAGCTCCAAGGCTCTGCTGGTGGCCACCAAGGCTCTGCTGATGGCCACTGAAACTCTGGTGGCCACCCAAGCCCCGCTCCTGCTCGAGTGGAACCGGCATCACACTCACCCAAGCAGCACACAAACATGACTGAATTTTAGATTTCCAGTTTAAAGAATTGTGGCTATCTAATGGCAGAGGAAAGCCAGGGGGCAACGGTGTCAAGGGGGTTAATTAATATGCAAAATGCTGGATGGACTGAAGGAAAATCCTCATGGCAGAAAAATGGCCCCAGCAGAGTTTCTCAGACACAGAGTGGCCACATCCGAGGACAACGTCACCCTCAGACTACTAACAGAGTCACAGAATCACAGAATCCCAGGGACTGGAAGGGACCTTGAAAGCTCATCCAGTCCCATCCCCTGCCGGAGCAGGAACACCCAGAGCAGGTCACACAGGAACGTGTCCAGGTGGGTTTGGAATGTCTCCAGAGAAGGAGACTCCACAACCTCTCTGGGCAGCCCCTTCCAGTGTTCCCTCACCCTCACTGGGAAGAAGTTTTTCCTTTTATTCAAGTGGAACCTCCTCTGTTCCAGCTTGTTCCCATTGCCCCTTGTCCTATCACTGCCTGTCACTGAGAAGAGCCTGGCTCCATCCTCCTGACACTCACCCTTTCCAGATTTATAAACATTCATGAGGTCACCCCTCAGTCTCCTCTTCTCCAAGCTCAAGAGACCCAGCTCCCTCAGCCTTTCCTCCTATGGGAGATGCTCCACTCCCTTCAGCATCTTTGTAGCCCTGCCCTGGACTCTCTCCAGCAGTTCCCTGTCCTTCTGGAACTGAGGGGCCCAGAACTGGACACAACATTCCAGATGCTCCGTCCAAACAAGTTTAACCTCAGGTGTTTTAAAAATCAGGTTTCCACAGCCAGCACAGAGGAGCTGGAGATGAAGGGAGGAACGAGGCCGCCCCCAACAGCCAACATTCCTCTCCCTCCTCATTAAAAACTCACGGCTTTTGCAATCACAGCAACACACCCAGCGCTCCCAACACAGCCTGTAATTAGCGAAGGGCTAACGAACAGGGACACACACACACACACACTGAAGGAGGCAAAACCAGCACAAAAAGGCAGAGTGTTGCTGTGTTGGCCTATTCCTGTGCAGAATTAAGCTCTGACCGTGTCCTCGACCTTCATTTTCAGAGACACACAAAAGAATTGAGAAGGAAAAGGTGCAGAAAACCCCCAGGGTGCAAAGTGTAATTTCCTTTTTTTTCTTCTTTTTTTTGCTGCCCTCTCTCTGCCACCTACCTTGAAGTACTGCCAGTCCCTGTGCTCGTTCTGGTTGCAGTGGGTTATCAGAACCTTGGACCCATCCGGCCCCTTCGTTAAGCACTGGTCGTACTGCATGAGCTGATTGGCTTCGTTAATTCGGAAGAGCTAAGAAGGGGGGAGAGGGGGGAAGGGAAAGAAAAAAAAAAAAAACCAACAAAAAAGCCACCTTTTTAACTGTTGACTCAAAATGAAGAGTATGTTAGGAACACTGAAAATACCAACAAAAATCACGTCATTCAAAATTACCTGCCCAAAAAATAGAGTAATAGTAACAACAGCAATAATAATTATTATTTAATATTGTATTATAATATTATAACAATAATACAATAATAAAAATACAAAATAAAGGGCTGGGGATGTGAGAGCCTTCTGAAAGCCCCTTCCGTGATCTGACAACAATCCTCTCTCTCTCTGAAGCTCCGGGCCTGGGCACTCGGTTCACGTGACGACAGTAAAACTTGGGGCACTTTTCCCAGGGAGGAACTCAAACTAATGCATCCAGATATGAAATGATTATCCTGGCTTCTTATAACTAATCGTTACGGGGTTCTGGGGGGTAACAGATACAGAAAAAGCAGTCTGGGGAGCCTTTCTTCATTAAATATCAGAATAAAAGAGACCTTTCCAAGGGCTACAAAGCACTAACCCTCATTCTCCACGTGATTTCACGGCTGCCCTGACAAGACTGGCCCCGTTCAGCCCATCCTCACCATAAATAAGGGCTTTAAATGCTGGAAAGTTTCCCAGCTGAGCAAAGGAGATCGCTGTCTCCTGGGCATCCTGTTGCTCCAACACCAAGACCCGGTTGCTTTAAAACAACCCTTCCTTCCTCAGACACCAATTTGCCTTCAGTTTTGCACCCTTTGTGTTTGAAATGGTGTTTTCAGACCCCCCTATTTTTGCAAAATCGGTGCCCTTGCGGGAAAACCCCAACTCCCATCCTTGTGGTTGGCACCAAAGTGACTTTCCCTACGGGCTGAACAGGAGTCTGGCCTGTGGCAAGTGCTTCTCCTCCAGCCTGGCCACCCCCCAGTTCCTCACCTGGTTCCCCCCCATGCGGTGGCAGGGCCCCAGCTCCACGAAGCCGCCGTTGGTGTGGCCCATGCTGTCGATGCAGTACGCTGTCTCGAAGCCTCGGATCTGCAAAAAGGGGGCTTTGCAGTTTAACTTTTTTATTTTTTTTTCTTTAGGAAAAAAAAAAAAGAAAAAACCCCAAACCACCCCTAAATTCCAATTATGGGAAGAAAAGCTTTAGATGTAACTGAAGACAGGGCTAGAGATTAANTTTTTCCTGTTGTGTCTCTAGAGCTCTCTGGCTCCTTTCGTATTCCTCAGAACAGCAGCAATTAAAGAGCCTGTTCTCAGAGTGACATCCAGTAACAACCGCTTCCTTTTAAATCCCCATTAAAAAAGAGAAATAAAACCATCTCCTAAAACAAATGCCAGTTGCATGCCTGTACCCACCTCTCCCCAGTCCACGTTTTTGGGTGGGAGGGGATAATAGGAGGTTATATCGTACGCTATTTCCTCCATAAACCACTTGAAGCTCTTGCAGTTGTGTTCCTCACGGAACTTCTTCAGCTGGGAGATGTCTCCGTAGGGCAGCGCCTTGGTCTCCGGCCGGCTGGCGTAGAAGTAATCCCGGTACTCGTCCCACCACACCTCCACAACCCGCACGTAGTTCTGGGGGAGGAAGAAGGACATTGCTGCACGGTCAGGCCCAGCATTGAAGTGTTTCTCCTCAAAAAAGCAACAGCGTGAAATTATTCCGAGCATTTGTCACCTTCCGCAGGTAACACAAGACACAGGGGTATTATTTTCAGGTGACGGTTTAGGGCTGAAGCCAGAAAAATGAACAGCTTGAGGAGAGCAAAGTCTTTTTCTTAAGTTCACAGGAATTTTATTTGGAAATAAAGATTCCTCAGTGGTGGCTGCAATCACTTGCTGCGAACCAGCACCACAATTCAGAGATGGTGCTCACCTTGTAATACAGAGAACGTGTTAAAACATGGACATTGGTCCACTTGGGGTGAAAACAATGAAGTATTAAAGGGGTGAGGTATGAGACCCCCCAGAGATCTTACCTTCCCAAGTAAAGGGGTTTCTTGGTGCTTGGAGAAGGGGAAAATGGCTCAAAAATCCATCTTCTCAGACCCTTTGATGACTCCTGTCTCTGTAATACCTGTCTATGTTCTCAGCCCCACTTTATACAATTTTTATGGCCCCAATGGCCTGGGGGAAACAGTCTCCATAGATGTGAGTAACAGCACAAGTGATCGTGAGTTTGACTTTCAATCCCCATCCAGCGTTACCAGAACAAAGCCATCAAAAAACCCGTTTTCTCTGGGACAGGAGGGAGCCCGGACAGACAGAATTCCCACATCCCACCTTGCACAGAGAGGGGACTTTGTATTTCAGAACCCTGGGTGTTTTGCTCGATTCAGCAAATGGAGGAGCAGACCCACCAAAGGTGTAAATATTCACTCAGTAAATATTTTTGATCAGTTTTTCAGAAGAGTGCAATGGTTTTTATCATTTTGGGGAAGGCAAACGAGTCTCCTGCCTGCCCTGAGTGACGGAGCTGTCACTGGCCATCCTATCTCCCGGCTCTGCCCATTGCCCCTGCCCTCCCTTGTACTGCTCCTAGTCCTTGTCTGATCAAAATGTTAACCAATTCCCATTACTAATAGAGGATATTTTACTTTTTTAGGGATGCCAGGTTAGTTTTCTACCATTAGTAGAAAATCTCAACATCCCCAGCCGCTGGCTCAGCTCAACCGCACTCTGTAACCCCTGCAGTGGTCATTGTCCCAGGTGACATCCAGGAAGATGGCTCTGGGATCAGAATTCCCAAAGAACTGGGTCCTTGGGAACAGGATTTGCCCATGCCAAATCACTGCACAGAAGGAAGCTCAAAGTAGGCAAGAGGGGACCTTACAGGAGGGTTGTCCCTCTTTCTGCTGGTGGGGAGGTGGAGCAGGAGATGGGTGTCAGGAACCTCTGCTCTTAATAAGGGTGGGATTGGCACAGAGATTTCCCTCCTGCAGGGATGGACCATCTCACCTTCAGGCAATAAAGAGTTTTACACACTAGCTCCCTAACTTCTTACTAATCAATTAAAAAGATTTATCTAAAATTGTTGTTATCCGACACGGAAACCCATCCCTGGGGCTGCAGAGAAGCGGTACCTTGAGGGTGGGAGAGGAGCCCACGTAGACGGGGGGCGGGTTGCCCTGCCAGCCCTGCAGCCGGTAGATGTGTCCCACGCGGGAGCAGGGCACGAAGAGCAGCTTCCCCCCACACTGCCAGATCTGCCAGGCAAAGCACAGGGGGGGAAAAACTCAGGTACACGCCACAAGAATTTAAGACACACAAAGAGACAGTAAAATCACAAAAGAAATATCAACTGCTTTTCTTACTATGCTGGGTGATAACATTATTTTCACTTCAGCTGCCACAGAACCACAAGCAGCATCTGGAACCACAGGCCGTGTCGGAGTGTCTGCAAGTTGGCCAGGAAATAACTAAGCTACTTTTTTAGGAAAGCTTTGAAAAAAGTTTGCTGTCTCATCCCGTTGCTGTTTTGAAACAGCAGTAATGAACGAGGGTGCACAACCCAGAACTGGGTCATTTTTCCTATGGCAGAATTAAGAATATTTCAATTTTGTTCATATACCACTAAGATAGGTTTGGGTTAGATGCCCATCGCGTCTAAGTTTTTCTTAATAAAGACTAATAGGAGAGGAGGATGTCTTTGGTAACCTGCTGTTCCATGTACAAACTGTGTTTAACTGAGAATAACAAACGGCTAAAACACAGAAACTACCTCCCTTGGATAATTTAGGGGGAAAAAAAAAACAAACCCATACCTAACTCTGAATTTAGTTGCTCCTAATTTTGACCAGTTTGGAATGCATCACACCCAACGCAAGGTAACTTTAGGGAATCTCCCAAATTAATTTGAAAAGATTCCAGACTACAGACATGACCTGACAGTATTAGGAGAGATGGGCAGAACCGTTCCCTTCCTTCATTAATTCCTATTCATTTTCTTAACTTTCATCAAAAACCCCCCAAACCCCAACCCTCCGACGCACCAGACCATCGTATTTGCTGTTTGCTGAGAAACGTCATTGAGCCCTTCTGAAGACCTGTGTGATCTGATGACCCCAGCCTGGAGGTCTCTCCACAACCAGCCCTTCGGTTACAAACCCACTGGAGGTCATTCCCTTCCCAATTTCGCTACGAATGTGACAGAGAAGGACCTGGGGAGTGTAACATCCTCAATAACCACCTTCTGCACCTGGATTTACGGCTGAGTGAGCGCACTCGGAGCCTCCCTCCAATTTGCACTGAGGAAATGGGATGTCTCCGCTTGGGCTCACTAACTGGGACGGGTTCCTGCCATCTGCCACTGGTGTTGTTATTAGGACAAGCTACAAGGAGCTAAGGATGATCATCTCCTGCTTCCCACTACCTGCAGGGCAGGCACACACACCTGGCAGGGGGAAGATAAATCCTCCTGTGGTGGTTCTGAGCGATGCACTCAGCAGCAGCCTTACGAAGACTTCTCCGGTAAAGAAGTTCTTGGAATTTGGAAAAGTACTTGAGGTCATTTTTCACCCAGAAAAATGGTGGGCAGGAGGAAACCGGGTGGTTTTGTTGCATTGTTATAGACTTTAGAGACTTCTGTGCATAAGCTGAGTCCTGCTGCTGCTCCTTCATTAAAAACAACGTTTCCCTGTGCAGAGAGCACTCTGGTCCCACTGCAGATCCACCAGACTGGACATTCTGGGTTGGTGCAACCCCAAACCACTGAGAAAAATTCAAGTCTCAGCCAGAAACTCCAAACCCACAAGGGGACACGGGGGGACAGACATCTCTGCCACAGCATCTCCTGGCCACAAGACCTTCCCGGCTTGGCGAGGCTGAGGTGCTGCGAGTCTGCCTGACCCCCCAGACAGGAGCACTTACAGAAAAACAGACCGACTAAACTGAGCAAGTTTTCAGCTTTTGGTGTTACCTTGTAAGAGATTTCGAAGTTTTCTCCCCCCCAGATCTGAAGCCCCGGGTCGTAGAGCCCCAGCTCGAAGAAGAAGTCGCGCTCGATGGCGAAGAGCCCGCCAGCCATGGCAGGGGACCTGCGAGAGGGACACGGCGTCAGGCCTTTGGGCCAGGGGAAGGCAGTAGCCAAGGAAGCCATTCCCAGGACACAGGATACAGATTAGATAAATGGCAACACACTGAAAAACCATAAAGCTTTGCCATTGGCTTCCAGCAATTTTCTGAAGCACCATTTGTATAATTTCTAGTGAAGTCACAGATTTTTTTAATTACACAAAATTTTGGTTGGTATTACCCACTCAGCCACATGCTTCTGTGGAAATAAAAATAGAGAAGAGAGGGTAGGAGAGGCTGAGTGTTACCTTCTCTTGCCTGTTAAACAAGGAACAGAGTTTTTCGGGCTGACCACCACCTTTCTGTCTCCTCCCTCTGGCTGCTTTCCCACCGCTGCCCGATTTCCTTTACACTCAGGGAAATTTTTAAGAGGGTCCAGATAAATTTGTACCTAGGGTTTCTCACCTGCTGAGCAACAAATAGATAAAAAACCCTTAATGGCTAGAAGCTGCAGTCCCTGCCAAATTACCAATTAACTAACTAACTAAAAGAGCTGGTAAGGAGAACATGAATTCTTTCTGACCTTTTCTTGCAGCACTGAAGGATTGGGATCAGTCTTGTGAGCTAGTGAAAGACCCTTCCTGGGTTGTTTCAGTCTCCTCATTGCAGTAGATTTTTAACTTTGTGCTGTTTGTTTTAGCAGCTATTAGAGTTTTCCCAGAAAATAAGTTGGCTTTTTTTCCTTTTTTTTTTTGGTTTTGTTTTGTTTGTTATGTGTTTTAAATTAAAATCCCTACACATACTGAGACCTGAGAAAACACGTTGTAGAAAAATCATAGAATCATAGAATTGTTGAGGTTGGAGGGGAGCTTTAAGACCACCCAGTCCAACCATCAACCTAACTGTGATACAAACCCATCATTACACCACGTCACTCAGCACTAAGATCTACTGAAATCTTAAAAGAGAATGGTAAGCAGTCTGTTTCTCTCTCGGATGTGATCTATTATGGAGCAAGGGGGAGAAATATGGCAAAAGGGATTTTGTTTTTTCAAGAATCACAGCTATGGATGTGGCTGCTCTCCTGTCACCTGCCCTGTTACTCCTCAACATCCCCATCTCCTTCCCAAACCAGGCAGCCCTGGCTGGTAGAAGTCACCATTCCCTTGGTTTATTTGCCTGGGTATTGCCCCAGGAAAAGGCCGGGACGTGAGCAGAGGCGGGGAACGTCTCTGTTTAGAAGCTGCTCTCTAACTCCGAAAGCATTATTAAAAATAAAGTCATCTTTTAAACCACCCCGTGAACATGTGTTCTGTGTTTCTGGGAACAGTTGGAAGGCTTTTTAAGACCTGTTTGGATGGTAAACACAAGAGGCAACAGCGGTGCTTGGAAGAGTTTATCCCCCTCTAAGCCCATATGAACGTTCCGCTGTGGGCAGCCCTGTCAGAAAACGGTATTATTTATACCGGACCCAAACCAGATCAAAGCTTCATGGCTTCCTCCCATGTGTTGCCATTTTAGCAGAGAACAACCCCAGGGTGAGGACAGGGAAATTACCGACACCGGCTCTGACAAGGTTTAAATCACGTCTACGAGCCGGAGGAGACGCTGGATGCTGAGGACGTGGGGATTGCTCTCCCACGCAGGAACACCACCAGTTAAAAGCGAAGGGGAAAGTAATAAAAACCAGCAGAACCACAGTCTCCCAGCCTTGGAAAGCCACCCAGAAACCTTCCTTTCTGCCCTGGGGTCTCCAGCCAGTTCCTCTGTGCCGGGAAGAAAATGTGTAATCTCCCTCCCGAAGCAAAAGAAAAAAGTGAGAATTCTGTGAAAGTTTCTGGAGTTCTCCCCGAAAACACAGGGGGAGGGAAGGTGTTCCTTTTTTTTTTTTTGTTTTCTTCCCATTTTTTGATGTTATGTGTATTAAATTAAAATCCCTACATACACCAAGACCTTCAAAAATACCCAGCCCGGAGTCTTAAACGCTCTGCTTCTCTCTCAGATGTGATCTGTTATGAAGCAAGCAGGAAAATATGACAAAAGAGGGTGTGTGTGTGTGTGTGTGTGTTTTGGTTTCAGGTTTTTTTTGATGCACATGCATAAGGTGGGTGCTGTGGGCATGCAGCAGGCCCCCGCCGCACTCCCCCGGCTATCAGAAATACTCACGGCGTGCTCCGGACTTCAAACCAAAGGGTTAAATGAGCAACTGCTCTTTTTCAATGCTACTTTTGCCCCAAAATAAACCAACCAACCAACAACAACAAATAAAAAAAAAAACAAAAACCAAAAAACCAACCCTCTAAGTAAACTTTCCCGTGGAAGAACCTGAGCCACACGGGGGTTTGATTTTGGCAGAGAAACACCACCACCTCCCCCGGCTCAGCCCCCGGAATTCTGCCGTGCACCCCGAGAGCAGGAGCGGAGGGAAAGCAGGAGGTGGGGAAGGTGTTTTGAGCACGTTGTGGGGAAAGAGGAGGGTGGGGGGGCTGTGATTTAAGGGTTAGAAAAGAGGAAGGTTTCCCCGAGCAAGAAGAACATGCGAGTTTCAAGCGGCTCAGCCTCCGGCAGAAGAAGGGGGTGGAAAAAAAAGAGAGGGTGAGTGATTTTTAGCGATTACCGATAGGGTTCGGTTTTTGTCTTTCTGCTCTCCTTCTCCCGCTTGGTGAGGGGCACCCTCTTCCAGAGCATGCTCCAGTCCCACGCTCCTCTAGCAAACCCGTCTTCGTCACCACCCCCTTGGGGCACAATCTTAAAAGTGTGTCCCTCTATGACATCTATGAGGGGGACGGTGCATGTGGTTCTGCCGGGTGGGACCCCCCACGGGTGGCGCACGGGGTGGGGGGGGGGGGGAA